>JAUKNK010000075.1:655000-704695 GCA_030765055.1 Mantis religiosa | reverse complement strand
CTTTCTTTCCTTCTTTCTTCCTTTCCTTTCTTTCTTTCTTTCTTTCTTTTGTTTAATGTTACATCCTCCAACGTTAAGTCATATCGGAAGATTAATGGAATGGGTGAAATGATGCTCAAGTGGAAGTGGAACCTCCGTTGTTTCTGAGCCAACGTGCTTTTCCTGACGGATATCTGTAACCTAAAATATAATCTGGTATAGGCGTAACTTAATTTTTATAGCATCACACTACATTCTCAAATCACTCATTCACAACCGCTTATCTTCCCAACTTTTTCAAGATCGCCTCGGTAGCGTAGATGGTAACGCGTCTGCCTCATGTTCAAGTGGTCCCGAGTTCGAATCTCGGTCAGGGTGAGTTACCTGGATACGTTTTTTCAGGGGTTTTCCCTTACCCTGAAAGACCAGTGTGGGGTAACTCTAACCTCCATGTACCCCGGACGCATTGAGCATCATTTCACCCATTTCATTCATCGTCCGATATGACTAAATGTTGGAGGACGTAAATTACAAAAATACAAAAAACAAAAAACCCTATTTCAAATTTAGCATACCACTTCACGGAAGTTGCCTCTCTGCAGATTTCGTTGTAGGTGCAACAGGGATACAGGATATTTAAACATCACGCACTACGGTTCTCCTCTCTGGATACAAAATTATAAGTCACCTTAACATTCATCAGAACAAACAGTTATTGGCAAATGTAAAAAATACAAACAACATTGTCGTAGTATGAGGTAACGCTCAAAATCGTGATTTTACAATTTCGTTCTACTTGTCTATACCTATGGTAACAATGTTTAACCGCGTCGCTAGTGCTTTGTGGAATGACAAATGTGGGTTCGAGTATGAGTATGTAGTAGGTAATAGGAAAAATAAAGAGGAAATGAGAAAGTTGAAAAATGCGAGTGTAGAGAAACACTTCCATTCATAATTACTGTTACCTCAAAACATGTTTAAAATAAATTTTAACAGTGGATAGTTCTAGCATGTTAGAGTAACCAGATTACCTAAACTGAACAGAAGTACAAGAAGCGTAATTTAAGGTTAAGCGTTTACTGTAAAAAGGCAATGCATTAGCTACCTTCACGTACAAGAGAAATTGCAGTGCACGGAAGCTGCAGTTTGCACATATATTAACTTTCAATAAACATTTACATTCTAGCCAGGTGTTTACGAAATCCTTAAGGAAATGACTTTTTAGAGCATATTTAAGAAGATAGAAAATCCCACTAGAATCGCACGCGCCACTAAAAATTGTCTCGCTACCTGATGACAGTGATTACACACAAATCCTCTGAAGGAGTTGTGGGTTCGATTCCCGGCGGAGGGGATGGGGATTTTTCTCCGACCAAGATAATTCGCCATCTTCCCCAGAGTCTGGAAGTATGAATGAGAGTGTGAATGTGTGTGTGATGTAATGATTAAAACCTAACGAAACACGAGTTAATTGCTTCGATATGTTCCAAGGGAGAACGGCCGCCGATATGACCATTGTAGTTAAAGGAGGGGTATAAATGGAACAAGTAAAAAAAAAAAAATCCTCTGAACTCGTAAATCTGAGGGGCCTATTGCTAAGCAGTATAATAACATAAGGTTTGAATATGGCTGCTAAATAATCTTGTAATATAAGAATTGTATCTACGTGACATCGCAGAAAGCTTATTCAATTACTTATGTACAGACATTTATAAAATTAAATTTTATTTCCCTGGAAAATGTATGTTTATGTTTTTGGTTGACACAACATTCTGAAAAGTCACTTCTTTATATTAGGAGAGAATCTAAAATAACAGTAAAATAACCCTACCGTAAGATGTAATACTATTCATAAGTAAAGATATTTTCTGACTTATAGGAAGGCGAAACTAATGGAAACTATGATTACAAACTAGTTTCATTGCTAATGGTCGTTCTTGTTACGCGCACACGCATATTAAAATGTTATATTCGCCGTCATCTTATATGTACAAAATTGAAGATGATTACAAGAAAACCTATCATTTCAGTCCAAATTTCAGCCTATGGTCGGTCTTTTACGGATGGAGGCCTCTTCTGAGTCGTCTAAAGTATGCTCAGTTCTCCACCTGTTCCAGAATTTCGTAGACTCTGTCTCCTTGATTTTGTTTTCATCGCTTCTACGCAACCGTGGCTCTACTGTTTTGGTTTCCTGCTGTGTTGCACGTATACACAATACACACAATGTGGGACTCGAACCCACTACTTTTGATAAGGCAGAACGCCAGAAATACACTCTAACGACCGTCGCTCATGTTTCTTATGATATGCGGGAATTTTCAAAAGCTTTGACAAAAATGGCGCTAGCAATTTTGAATGAAGGACAGAAATTTAGGATATATTCATGACAAATGAAATGCTTGTCCAGAATTTTATGGAATATTAGAAACCGTCTATAGGATAAGTGATGTATAATTAGCTGGTACATCGCAAGTGATAGAGGCGGTTACAGTTCAATGAAGAAAGGTTAGCTTAAAACACACAACTTATTTGAAACTTATTTCGTGTTCCTGGAGGCATCTTAGGATTAGTATACGATATTTCTTTATTTTGACAGTACTTACATTCTTTTTCTGCTTCGAAATTTTGAACTCTAAGATTTTGTCAATAATAGCAGAGCGATTATGTTTGAAGTAGCAGATCTGCTAGTGGTTTACTGGAAAAAAATGCAAGGCATTTGGATAATTTAATGTCATGCCCGCATTTTGTCATGATGGCACAATGATTAAAGCAACTTGACTGAAACTACGTGACGTGCGGTTCAAATCCTAAATATGCCGTTGAGCTTTCCTGTCTCTACGTATACAAACCTAAGTTTCTTTGGCTGAATCCTACAACATAACAGAGCTAGCCTGAATGATTATGAAGCTATTTGAGTTATAGCATGTTAACTACAAGAGGAAAATAATTATACTGCTTTCCAGTATTTTTATGTTTTTGGTTAATATTTCCTTCGTGTTTTAAAATGCTTGTAAAATTTCTCTGCTTTGCATTTCTTTGAATTCACCTTAACTTTAAATATTTTAAAACTTGTAATATTTATAGCTGCTGAAGCTTTAAAAAAAGGCAAAAACTGGAGACGTGTGGAACAACAATCCCTGGATTTATCTCTGCTTCATAATCATAGTTCTCTCACCAGGCGTCTGAAATGGCACAAGGGATAGAAACCCATTAATAGAAGATTTTGTTCTATATCAGAAGAAGAAGAAGATGATGATGATAATGATGATGATGATCACGAAAAATCTGTAGTTAAATTCTTCGGTATAGGTGACGAAATGCCGGCACAGAGTGATGCGGATTTTATGTATTTATTTTATTACCTGTACTATAATCGTTATCACCATCATCATGGTCACATCTGTGTTGCTCCTGCAGATATCAGGTCGTTCACCCCTCATATTCCCAGGTTGATAATACGGTGGAATACATTAGATTGATCTGTGTTGAATGAGTCCACTTGTAGCAACAAACGCGGTGAACAATGAAAATGTCAAGGAGATTTACAGATTAATAGTATACACCAGGTGAGTCACCTGCCCCTATTTATTTTTTAATTTGTGCAATCTGCTAAGCGACATATATGAGTTACGCCCTAATGGATGATTTTCAGAACAGTTTATAGAGGATTTTGTTGTTGTAATTTATGTCCTCCAACTTTAGGTCATATCGGATGATGAATGAAATGGATGAAATGACTTTCACCCTATGTCCGCTATGTGATGAATGCTATTCGAGCTGATATATAGTTATTATATATAAAAATTTCAGAGTCTAAGGCTTATCTTTGATTTCTTTCTTTGAAGAATTCTGTTGTGAAAGCAAGAGTTCATTTTTATGAATGTTATATTGTTCCTACATTCATGATTTGTGTGAACTTGTTCTCCAATTTTGGAGAAATATGACATGTTGGTATTACAATAATTGTTATGAAGAAATCATAATATTACAGTATACTAACTGGACTTCAATTGCGCAATTCATTGTCAGTAATCAGTTCATAAACTCGGTTTAGTTAAATACTTCTATTACTTATTTCCACACACTGGGCCTGTAAACCACAAAACATTAATTGCAAAGTGCTGTTCTAGAATGAGTTGTTTAATAATCATGTTCTTTGCTTTAGTTGTACATGTTGGCAATGAAAACGCAATAAATTGTTATCCCCTGCGTATATGCAACCTTTGAATTGCTTTCTTTGTCGTACTTTCTTCAGCACTGTATGGAAGGGTACATTATATCTGCTGGCATTATGCAAAACACTGGCCATTTTTTTTTTTTTTTTCCTTTTATGGTTTGGCCTTCAGGTTGAGTGTATTATTTTGTTATGTGGCTGTAAAGAATGACAAAATTAACATTCACGAAATACTCAGAACTATGGAAAAAACCTTTGTACTAGAAGCTTTTTTGAAGCAATTTCTGCATAAATCTGAGTTCAGGGTATCAGGAATATATGCACAAATAATTATGCATAACAGGCAATGCTTAAAATGCACGTACTTCTCTTTTTCTACTTACGGTTATTGCTTTCAACAGTTATTCATAAATTTTTGGGTATAAATGCTTGAATGGCTTTAATATTTATGGAAACAGGGGAATTGGTTGCATTGTTATAGTGCACCTATAACCTGAGGCAATGACGAAGTGTACTCATGATCAGGCACTAGGACTTTGGAGCAGAATCCACTATATCTGCAACTTAGGGAGGAGTATTAGGCATTCTGTTTGCTACTGTGTGTATCACATCACATTACTAAACTTTGGAAATGTTGAGGAAATTAACAACTAGGATGCCTACTTTTTTTCAATGCTTGAAACCAATATTTGCACATTACCCCTTCCATTATAATGCTGAATGCTGAAGGTTATAAAAATACACGATTGTTATTCATGATGCTGGGAAGTAATATGTCAATATTAAAAAGGCCCCTTTCATATTATTTTTGATAACCTGTGATGTTCTTTCGTAATGGCACATATAGCACTTCAAGTAATACATCGGCATTTGCCTTTAGAACAAGTGATTGAGAGCAATGCATTGACTCATATTAAGAGGGACGTTAACTTTGAAATGCTCTACTTCTTTTGGAATGAAACATTAAGCCATATGTAAATGTATATTCTTATTCGTACTTCCAGACACTAAAGCTAAAGCTTTCTATCCTGCATTCAGGAGGTACGAGCTTGGTATACATATAAAAAAGACACAATGTTACAGCTTACCTTAATCTTAATGACCAGCATCTGATTTATTTAGAAAATAACAGATACTTTTAATCCCAGAGATGTGTATTCTAATTACCTTCATTTATTCAGGTATTTTCATGACAGGGTTCCCACCAAAACTGTAAAACTAACTTTCCTGAACCTAAATATTATATTTTCCAGATCACAATTTTGAGTTTGCACAATTTTTTTATTAGCTTCCTTCTTCCCTGGTAGCTTTCCAATGGACACTGACGATCGAAATTTATTACTAGACCATACTCAAAGCAAAGACACAACTCGACAGCAAAATCAGCAGTATAAGAGTATCCAAAATATTACAAAATTTAAATATACGAGGGCTGTTCAATAAAGAACGATCATAATCTTTTACAGTCATAATTTTTCGCACTAAAATACATATTTGAGTTTGATTTATGAGTCACTATGTTTACACTGAAACTTCACTTACTTGTTGTATAACTGAAACATTTTCAAGATCATTCGATCTCATCCTCAGCTGTTTGGTGACTAAATGAACATTCCTCTTCTTCCACTACTACAGTGCTCCGATCACTTTCCTATCTGGTGTTAGGGGCACTAAGCACATTTCAAATTTGAAATCAGGAATTTATCAGATTAATTGTGAAACCTGTGAAAAAAGCTACATAGGAAAAACTAAGAGAAACTTGTTAACCAGGCAAAAAGAACACCAGAGGAACATTAAGTTGAAGCAAACAGAAAAATTTGCAGTTTCACATCATTTTTGGACAGAAAACCACAACATTGGCCACAACGTTAAACTGTTAAAATCTTCAAGTACACTCATAGAATTGGATATTTGGGAAAAAATATTCATAAACAAAAACCATGACAAAGTTATAAATTTTGAAATCCCGGCATTAAATGAAGTATTAAAACTTAGTGCCCCTAAAACCATATGGCAGAGTGATCGGAGCTCCGTAGTAGTGGATGAAGAGGAATGTTCATTTATTCACCAAACAGCTGAGGATGAGATCGAATGATCTTGAAAACGTTTCAATTATACAACAAAAAGTAAGTGAAATTTGAGTGTAAACATAGTGACTCAAAAATAAAACTCAAATATGAAGCATACTTCACTGTTAATAATGCTTCTGCTTTTAATATATAAGTTCAGACATATCGAGATTTAACTGTATTGGAACACCACAGTGAAGCGAAAAATTATTAATTTTTAGATGAGTCGTATTTTTTACACATCTGCTTCACTTTCGTACCTATTTTGAGGACATGTTTCGCAAATCATCGTTTGCATCTACGGCTCTTATGCGACTAAAGCTTGATCCAGCGGTGTGGGTAATTCTGGGGTTGTTGCTGCCATCTGTTGATTTAGTGATGAACTTAAATGTGGGATTCTCTTCTGGCGGGATTTCAAAGTTCATTAGTTGGTTTTTATGATTTTCTATGTATATCCTCTCCCATATGACGAATTCACTGTGTTTTTGTACGTATTTTAGTAATTCTGTGCTATCTTTAATTTCATGATTTTCAGACCAGAAGATGCAAATGATGATTTGCGAAACATATCCTCAAAATAGGTACGAAAGTGAAGCAGATGTGTAAAAAATACGACTCATCTAAAAATTAATAAGTTCAGACATGTTCAGATCGCCTACTGGTGCAATGGAGGTAACACGCGAGGAACAATATGAGGCTTTAAAATTCACTTTCTTTAGAGAAGCAGTCCTTGAAATCACTATGGCGGTCACGATAACTACATATTCTTACTTCTTTTTGGAGTAGATTCCACCCTTTGAGTCTGGAAGTTAAACCTTCAGCTTGCTGTTTAGACAGATTTAAATCCCGAATCAGGTCATTAACGTCTTTCTGATTGGGAAAGTATGTTCTGATGATCAGGTATTGGCTTCATATGTAGGATCATTTTTATTTTCATCTGAAGCATTTTCAGTTTCAGTTACATCAGAATCAGTTATCACCTAAGGTCGTATCTGCATATACTGGTACAAGGAACTGTTCATTGTGTAAGACAGGTCTTATTGCAGATTGCAAATTCGGATACTTAATTGAATGTTTTGTTTTAGATGTGATTCCTTTTATATTTGTCAAACAGAAATAACAATCACTAAAATGATCCTTCGATTCCCTCCAAATCATAGGAATTGCAAATGACATATGATGTGTACCATTTTGCCACCCAGCCAGCAATCCAACACACGAAACAGCTCTTATCAAAATCACCAGCCTGACAGCCAAATAAAGTTGACAACACTTCCTTTCTTGGAAGTGTTGAAAACGGGTTATTATAATAAATTAAATTTAAAGGGAGTCGATTAATGACGCTAAACAACACTTACTTTTAAAGTTTTCCGGAACATGTTTCAGAGAATAAACTTGAAAGAAGCGTAGGGACAGTGAAGCACAAATTAGTACAAAGGTGAATCGAGAATATATTGACACATTGCTTCACTCACACTGTTCATTCACAGGACATGTTTCAAGAGCTATTGCTCCTATCCTCAGCTGATACTCGACTAGTGCAAGTTGTAGTGGTTTCTTCTTTCTCCGTATTGTCAATAGATGGTGTGATGTACTTGTCAAAGATGTCCGGTGGTGGAGTTTCAAAATTCATGACTCTATGACGATTTTTGTTAATGAAGATTTTTTCCATACGGAAAGGTCTATGGGGTGATTAACGTATTTTATTAGAGATGTTTCCAAATTGATGTCATGTCTAGTATTCAAAAAATGAAAAGCCACTGCTGATTTTTCTGTTTCACCATTTTTAATGTTTCTCATATGTTCTTTAGTTCTGATGTTAATATTTCTTTTTGTTTTTCCTATATAAATTTTAGGGCAAGTTTCACATTTGATCTCATAGGTTCCTGGTTTTTCTTTGGTAGTGATTGAATTTTTGGGAGGGCCTTTTAACAAATTTCTGATATTAAACCTATTTTGAGGTGCAAGAGTTATGTTGTGTTTTGAGAAGATTTTTTGGAATTTGTTATAGGTTGATGGGTGGAAGGTGAATTTTTTAAAAAGTTTTTTCTCTTTTTCTCCTGTAGGTTCTAGGGTGGTGGTTTCTTTTATTTTCTTATATAAAATAAATAATATTTCATAGTACAGTGAACGTTCCAAACTGACGACTATATAGAACAACTTAACATATATTTTAGGAAATTGAGCTCAACACAAAAACCCAAAATGTTAGTTAAGATTCTCAGCTTCACTTAGGAACGGTGTGAGGGCTGAGAGCAACAGCAACATACTTTAGGATTGATGACCAATCCCTGAGAAGAATGTGCCACCTTTACACAGGGGCACAACGGCAGCGAATGTGTGTGACAGAATGCACGCTGCACAAGCAGCAGAACCGTTAAAAAACATACGTCCTCTTCACTCAGTACACTAAAACCGAGGAGATTTGTGCCAAATTCAAACACTCTTACCACATACGTGTTGTGTATATTTTGCGGTCAAGGAATAACAAACGACTTATAAACGTTAATATATACTTTGTCCGAAGGAAGTTTACCTATACTCTGCAAATTGTTACGTTTTCTCTGTGTTTAGTTAGGAAGGAAAGTACTGCATTCCCCTAAAAAATTCAATATCAACATTTCCCTAGAAATAAGTGTGTTTGGAATCTCTGAATAATAATAAAAAGTTATTACACACAAAGGTCGTATTTGAGTGTCGTTGTGCGTGTGCATGCATGTCTGAATTCCTGAATACTAAAACCCAAAAACTGAACGTTGGTTAAATACGAAACTTGGTATTATGTTCAGCATATTTCAAGGATGCAACACAAAGATTTTGCAGGTAATTTGTTCTCTCTCCCCTCACTCTTTACAGCCAATGAAACATTTCTTTTCCCAAAATTGGTTTTTCTCAAAAATGGTTCCAGCGGTTTTGTTTAAAACAGCATATTCTGTTTAAGGTATTTTCATGAAAAATGAAATATATATGTACACACTTTAGGAAATGTCCTAGCAGTGCTCTTTCTGGATGACGTTTTGCAAAACTCGGAGAACGTAGGAGACAAAATCTTACTGTACAATAATTAAGATATCCTTTTAAAATAGTTTTTACGATATAAATTTTTTAGCCTTTTTTGTAGATGAATCAATTCCGAGATATTGATTGTCAATTTTTTTTAATGTTTCAACACCTGTACTTCTCTGAAATGTGCTCTTTTTAAAAACTTGTTGGCATGCAATGAGAACAGAATTTAAAAACCGTGCATAGCTTTAAAAGACTTGACCGTCATTAAAAGCCTTCTCTGTTCAAATATTCCGTTGCACCTACTAGAAAATTAGCAATAAGAGAATGTCTATCTCGATTAGAAAGGAGTAGATAAAGAGGTAAACATTTGTAAGAAAGAGTAAAATTAGAGAAAGTCATTTTGTGTTAAACAGCAGATGGCTTTGTAATGCTAGCCCCTTTGTGATGTTTCGGGCTTTTTGTGTTAGGTTTTCGTATCTTTGATCTATTTCAGTATATTTAGTAATGATCTTGAGAAATTATGTGGTGTCTGTGTGAGAATTCCTGTTTGCCCACTAACCATAGTGATTTAATTTTCTCATTTTAGGTCGCCTCTAAAAGGCTTCACTAATTAAAGAGGAGCTATTTACCCCAGCTCAAGCCAAACCAACAAATTGTGTGTGGTCAGAAGGTAACATCACTTATTCTTTCTAGTTCGATTAAATTTCTTGGCAATATATGAAACAAATGTAACAACGTTAATTAATTTCCCCTATTTAACGCCACTTTAACGTTTAAAATACATCATGTACATTATTAGTATGTACTTTGAAACACATTCATTACGTGGTGGACAGTTGATCGTAGTTACGTAGTCGCCTCCTGCACTATCTGGCTTATATATTAAGGTTATTCTATCATATTCCAAGATTATATAAATCAAAATGAATTAAATTCTTCTGAACTTTTTAATCAGATATATTAAAGAGACAATAAATAATATCATTAACTATTGGTTTAAATTCAGTTAATTACATTGATTTGGTTTGGAGAGAATAGTTTGGAAACTCGAAGTATTCTATATTATTCCCAAAAATACGCTAGTTTAAAGTTCACCTATTAACCTTCTCATTATTATTGATTCTAAGACCTCCACTCCCAGCTCTTAATCCTATGCTGCAAAGTCATTTCTAATTTTCTAACATCCGCTACTTTTGAACTCGAGTACATCTATAAATTTCTAAGAAATTCTACCTCAAATTCCAAGAATTCCTAGCTACGCTGGAACACCTAATCTCACAACGCCGCATTTCAAAATCCCTTCATTATGATAAGCAATAGAGGCAATTCTGAAAATAGGCCTAAATATTTAGCCGTCGTCAATTCCCGTATTTAATGTTCTTTTACCGCATTTAAAAATATCGTCAAACCTATAATTTCTTAACTTACCACAACCTCATAAAATATTCATATTTGGAGCAATTTGCTTTCTCTTTCCATCTTAATAATTACTTATGGGTTACTTTTCGGAGCTATAACTGCTTCTTCGTTTATTTCTTATCAGTATACCTTAGAATTTATTTAATTAATCAAAAGTTTCTGTTCAGAAGCGATACAGGCTGAAGTCAATTATTGTTCATCCGAAGGTAGAAAATTTAAACAGTATTGTGAAGTACAGGTATGGGCCACTCCGTATGCACATCAAGTGTGTATTATCGTTTTACGCTTGTTGGGACATTTTATAACATTGTACTTAAGTTCTCCTCTCGTGCGACCTTGATGAAATTTGCAACTTGTTAATGTATAGATAATTAATAGATTTTGCTAGAAACATGCATAAGTAGATACCACTTTGATACCAGAACGGCCTAGAATAATTCAAAATAATGGTTTTAGTAAATGAATACCGTAATAAGCCTCTGAGCTTGCTAAGTATTAACATGGGTAATCGAATTGGCATTATTAATTTATTCAAAACAGCAAAATGCATTTCTTGATAATGTTATTTCCACACAGGCCTCTGCAACTGAATTTTTCTAAAATTTCTTGTTTAGGAATTACATTGAGGGATATATAGTACTTGTCTGATTTTGTGCATTCAAATGTTTAGAGAGAAATGTTATGACAAATGTACGAGTATATTTCCATGAAAACTTTAAGCAGAATTTTATTATTCCATATTCCAGTACAGTATTTATTCAAGCTTGTCAAGTAGAAGAGAATAATGTTCACGTTAAATTGCGAAACCATAAAGCTTTCAGTTAAACTTTTAACCTTAAGTTTACAAAGAGGACTATTTCTCCCAAAACTTGGAAAAAGGTGCTAACTTTACAAGCAAATATAAAGAAATTGGGGTCGAGAAGCACATGTAGATTACTGCGAAGGGAAAGAGAGAGAAGGGTTAGCTTAACTGAGAACAGGAACAACATTTCTAAGTGGAATAAAAGGTAAGGAAAAGGGAATTTGTGAATTGTGTGGGGGAAAAGAAAGCATAGAACACTATGTAACAGAATACAAGGAGAATACAATGTTGAGATAAAAGGTTTGCAAGGAAAAATGGGAGAAAGTAGAGAAGAGGATAATAGCTGTAAGGATGTTAACAGGCAGGGAGGAAAAGAAGGTAAGAAGTATTGGTGAGTTCTTGCAGAAAGTAAAAGAAAAGTGGGCCAGAAACGTAAAGAATACAAAAAAGGAAGTTGAGGGAGAAGAATGGGGCTAAAGAAGTAACAAGGAGTCATAGAGGTTAAGAGCTACCTGGCGGAGCAGAAGACTAGAGTGTCATGGAAACCGAGGTAGCAACAAGGTAAGGACAAATAAATGTAGCCAAAATTTATAAATTGTAAAATTTTGGAATATGCACAATAAATAATTCATTCAATTCATTCAGTATATTAAAACTTCACCATTACAATACTTATGACACCTTATGCTGCTTACGTCCACGAGTAAATGATAACTTGACAGAGATGGTAACTTGTAACGGCGTAATAATAATAATTTTGACTCCTATTAAGGATTTAATAGCAATCTAGCCAGTTATCATTAAATTTTTGAGAGTTGCAACTTCTGTTCAATGTACAGTAAATAGAGCAAGAATACGTATGAAAAGTTGTACGTATGTCCAAGTTAAATTTGGTTTTACGGGGTTGTGAATACAAATATTACACTTGTAGGTCCATATTTTACAAATACAGTGCACTTTTACGCACAACTCTGTACGTCCAAAGCATCAGTAAGGGTTTTCTTGTCATCATTATCTATAATGCTTAATCCAGTGGTATACTGGATTTAACAATTGCTTTTAGGAACATTTCAATTGAGCGCTGCTTGCAGTCCATAGTAAAGTTTGTCTAGTAAACGCGAGTTTAGTTGCCTTACAAAGGAAACGGTTCACACCGCCCACTAATGACCGTCATAAATCTATCTCCACACTTCAGAAATGGAACCCTGCCATTGAGGACCAATAGCTACCCTGATTTTCTTGAAATGACAGTCGCACGTTTACTCCACGTAGAGTCTCAGTTTTCGAAGTTCCAACTTCCAGTTGATCTGTTTCATTACGTGCAGCAATTCGTGGGAGGGAAATGCAGTGGTGAAGGCAAATGAAGTAGTAGATAACTTTCAGTCAAGTGAAAATAATCAAAATGTAGACAATAGTGTGAATAAGTTGGAAGGTGTTGCTGGGCCGAGTTATGTTTCCGGAGAAGCCTCAACAAACAAAGTTATAACGGGAACTATTTCCAAGCAAATTCAAGCGCTTGTTTTGAACAGATATAAAAATGTGCTGAAAAATAATCTTGGTTAGGGGACAAGCAATGTATCTGATAAATTCTGGTTATTCACAGAAATTCCGTAAGAAAAATTGTGACGAAAGGAATACCGAAGACGCCGATCAAATGTGAAAACAAAAGGAAACGTTTCTCTTATGTTTTGTTAATTTCACATGCGATTTAATTCGTCGACAAATTTATAGATTCTATGCAAAAGGGAGAGCGCCCACCTCAGACGAATTGGTTTCACATTTGCAAGAAGTTTATAATTTTCATTATGGGCACTGCACTTTGCGCGGTCTCCTAAAGGAGCTGGGTTTCAAATACCGCACGTTGAATAAGTTAAGGGTTATTATGGAATCCAGTAGCATTGCAGCTTAGGGAAATAATGTGTAGTGTTTAACGCCCGCTTTTAGTACATGCGACACCGCAGGCGATGACATTGATCATACATGAGATGAAGATGGAGCAAAAGTGGAATGAGATGGCGGGGGAAACCGGAGATTCCGGAGAAAACCCGCCATAGCGCCGTGTTGTCCACCAAAAATCACATCTTTGTGGTCGCCTGGGATCGAACCCGGGCCGCCTTGGTGAGAGCCAAGGGTCTAACCACTGAGCCACGGCGTGGATCTTGGCGATATATACATATCAAAACTAAGGAACTTTGCAGTAATGGACATAAGATAATTTATTTAGACGAAACCTCGTACGATACCCATGACGTATCGAGAAAAGTTGTAACCTTGCAGAAAGGACTAGAGAGTCGGGGTTGTAAAACGATTATAAGGGTTTCTCAAAGGAGACGGACGACGTGCACACGAGCTAACTAAACAGACTTAACAATTGAATATATTGATTATATTGGTATTAGTATTAGCTCATTGTGATTCCAGAGCAAGGGAAAGGGCCGTCTAGTTACAGGATGACTTACTAAGTGTGCCTAGGGCCGACTTATACCTGATATATTAACAGCATAGCGACCAGGGAAAACCCAGAAAAACCATCATTCAGGTAGAGTGACCACGGGAGTCGAGCCCTGGACTCCCGAATGCGGGTCACAGACGAAACCACCGGAGCCATTCCGCTCGGTGTAGTCCAGCAACGCAAAGAAGGTCCCTTTAAAGAACGTACGTGTTACTCAGTTGGACAAGGACAGCGAATGTGTGTGACAGCGACTGCATGCTACACAAGGAGCAGAGCACTTTAAAAATTGTGCCCTATTCGCTCTGTAAAATAATCGGAGAAGATTTATTCACAAAACTGGAAGCCGTCTGAATGCTTTTGAATGGTCTGTAACTGCACTGACATGGCGTGTCATAAACCTGTCCAGGGAGGGTGTAGGAACCTTCGCCAACCCCCCTGCGTCTCGTCCCTCGGAGACTTTCTCTTCTCTGGAGGATTAAATTTTTGTTTGTTGTTAATACCTTGAAATATTTGCTTAAACATGACAGGAACTACAATTTTCATGCCGTCTATCTTTTCGATTAGAAGATACCGATGAGTAAATCAATTCAGCTAATGTATTTCAATGTTATTGAAGCTACCGAACAGCTCCAAGTCACATCTGTGTTACTTTTTCTATAAAACATAAATTGTCGAAGAACCTGAAGCTGCTGCTAGATCTATTTGTTCCATTGTTGTTACAAATCGGATAATCGAGGATTTTGAAAGCGCTTTCGTTAACACTTTTGTAATAACAGCTGTACCTTAGCCACAAAATGTTGACGTTATATTCGCAGAATGGTTATTTGCTATGATCGTCATTCCTTAATTTACTTAGCATGTCAATAACTCTAATTCCAATACACAATGTACAATAACCTCTCAGCACAACAGAAAAAGTACATTTCTGGATAGTTTTGTCGAAAACGTCTATTGTGTCCTTACACTCTATGGCACACTGACCGGAAATATAACCAAGTGGGCACAATGTAAAATGCTCTAGGTTAAATGCCTATGGTTCTTAACTTTGCTTCAGAAATTTTTCAGAAACGCTTCAGGAGATGTCAAAGAAAATTGAAAATTGCACCTACAAGGTAATTATCCTTGTCTCTGTTTCACATAACCTTGCCTTGGTGACATATATCACTCCGTGTGGAACTACCTTACCCCTCAACCTCAATGGCTAATGCTTTCACGCCATAACCCATAGGCGGTGCCTTGCCGTCACATTTAAAACTGCAGTAAACGTCATAATAATTGCCAGGAAGACAGATAAAATCATACAAATAAGAATATGAGGGTATGCAAAAATAATGAATTTTATAATGAAACTAAGCTATTTGGGACTGAATGAATGAGCAATGAAACTGAAACAAGTTTATAATGAAAGGTCTTCGGACTTTTCCACTGGGATTTTTAAAGCAGCACACATACCTTGCAAATATACCTATCTTTCAGTCTTAACAGCTGTGTCTCACCATACATGTCATCTGTCCTTCATTCACCCAAGTCTCTTTAAGGTAGTATACTTCGCGACTTGTATCCCGGTACAATCTGATTGTCCTTAAATAACGTCTTCGCCTCACAGCAATACCGTCCCTGGAGTGGTAAGTTTTCCTGTTGTCTCAATTTCATGTCGCGATGTTCCTACTTATCTAACATACCTGTAAGTTCAGAGCACAGCTGCCCAACTTCTCTCGCTCACAAAGACGGATTCTTCTCTTTGAGTGCATTAAACACATGCACCGCAATTCCTTTTTCGCCGATTTTTAAAGGTTTTCCCTTGCTATGCTTCAACGCAAAAAGTGGAGGTAGACTCTGCCATTATACATATAATAAGTACATGCTCGATAAATGATCAATAAAATAATTTAACTCTAGCACTCGACACAACACACCTTCGAATGGCGATATATGACTAATCCAGTTCAAAACAACGTCAGTGATAAAAGTCATATAAACAAATATGTCATCACTACCACTAAATCACGTGCTATTGTGCCATGTGCTTGAGAGTAAAGGAACCTCCTCTTTACTCCGTTTAAGAATTAACATTCATTTCAGATAAACCAACTCTGTTGCGTAATATATTTGATTCAAACAGTTACGGAAATATAAATTTCACAATTGTCTTCCAACATATAAATTTATATATCTCCATGTTGAATAACGAACTAATTTTTACCTCAGAACAGCATATACTGCAAGAGCAGCAAGTGTGAGGTGATAAAGTCACGTGACCGTTAAGAGATACGGGGCAAGCTTATGTGAAACAAGGATTAGCTACTATGGAAGTGGTCCCCTTGACTATCTATACACAACTGCCAACGTTTCTGAAGGTCTTGCATTCAAGCAGGAACCGTTTAAACTGTAATACTTGTAAGCTGATTCGCCACAGTGCGTTGGATGTCTGCGATATCTTGATGAAGCTTTAATATCAGTCGCCATTTCACTCGTGCAAACAAGAAAAAATTACGACGAGAGGTCGGGCATACTGGCGGATGCGGGATGGCAAACACTGAATGTCTGGTAACAGATAAAGGAGTATGGAGTCCTGCATTGTCATTCAGTAAGAACTCAAATAGTGAGCTAAGGACAGCCTACCACTTAGTGAGCTTGCGTGGAAACGAGGTCAAAATTACTAAAATGATGCACACGTACCAGGTAACATAAAACATTTGTTCCTTTTTTGTACGGTAGATTCAGAAATAAACCTCTCCTGGAAATTTTCTGACAAAGGATGTACAGCAGGAAAGCCTAACCGGGACAAAATTCCCCCCCTTAGGAGTAATTATATGTTACGAGAGAAATATGTATACTATAATCTGACGTTTCTTTCGCAGTCCTGTGAGTAAAATCGATAGTGACGTATGCATACATAAGTTCAGTATTTCCATACATTGCGAAGAAATGTGAAAGTAGAGCGAAACTGATCGATTCTTATCTCAAAACGGGTCTTGCTAAGTTTGTATCTCATATTTAAGTCAGTTTCATAATTTAATAACTAAAATTCCATGTGACAATTCATCATGATTTCTTCATTTTTATACGCAGTAATGCCGTGGCTCAGTGGTTAGACCGCTTGCCTCTCACCAAGGCAGCCACGGGTTCGATCCCAGGCGACCGCAAAGTGAGATTTGTGGTGGACAACACGGTGCTGGGATGGGTTTTCTCCGGGATCTCCGGTTTCCGGCGCCATCTCATTCCTCCGGTGCTCCATCTTCATCTCTTGTGTCATCAGCGTCATCGCCTGCGGTGCCGTATGTAGTAAACGCGGGCGTTAAACAATACACAAATTTCTAGCATATGTTGTCAGGGCCGGTTCTGGATATTGTCGCGTATGCTTTGCTGAAGTGAGGGAACTTGATTTATTTTAGAAATCTATTTCAAATTTTAATAGCATGAGGTTTCTTTATATAATTTAAAGTATTAATTTTAGATGTCAAGATGTAGAAACCTCTACAAACACAACAAACCCGTAATTTGCATATTTTCAGAGCGTTAACCAAGTAAGAATGCCAAACGCAGCAACTCTAGACGTTGAACCCAGTGTTTGGTAATGGACGATCAGCAGGTCGTTGGACTTAAACCAATATGGCGTATGGAATGTTCCGGAATCTTTTCTGTTGATCAAAGTGAAAAAGTCCCTAGGTTCAACGTGTGTTGGCCCCTCTTTTTGGGCTTGGCCGGTAATACTTAGAGCGGTGATTATCGAAGCGCGCGGGAGTCTAAAGTGTATTGTTGCGACCGGAGGCTACGCCAAATCTTCACTTCACCACGAACCAACATCTCCTCGAAGGTAAACCCGGCTGGGTCTTAATGTACTGATGTAGCTATCAACACCAATCCACCCAAAGTCTCCTCAAGACTTCGGGTTTGACTTGTAGAAAATCAATATGCTATAGTAAACTGTCATTTCGTAGAAAGTTGTGCTATTTCTATCTATCTGTAACCTGAGTACTATTTCCCTTTACCATCTACCTCTACCATCTGACCCCCTGTCTTTCAGCTACGCTCCCGGTTGCAAAGTAGACTGTAAACTCTTACGGTAAACCACTTTTAAGTCAACACAACCTTATCCACAACTTGTAGTCTAAAATCATCCCGGTTCACAATCTATAATGCGACAACATCATAATCGGTCTCCCATGACAGGAGCTTAGTGAACTTCGTTTAGAGATGATGTTAGAGATGATCTGGGTGATGGTAATTATTATTATCGTTCTTATTATTACTGCGTTAGTGTATAAGTGTATAGCATTTATTGATTTTGGTTAATAAATAGTAGACCCCAGTGGCCCTTCTCTGACCACTTGTTTAAAATATTAATTGATTTCTTCATAAATAGAAATGGTTTATTGATGTGTACAGTTGCAACAAATAAAGAGTCCATATTTTGTTAAACTTTGAAAATATGAATAATAAGCAAGTTCATCTTCATTTTCAGTAATCAGAATCATTACGTTTCTTCGCAGAGATAAAATACGAAACGACCTTTGCAGATATATTCGTCATGTGGAGCCCAAGATAGTTGTCAAAAATATACTAATCAGATTTGCACATTCTTATGTTTCAATACATTTCAATCTATGATTTAAAATACCATTTTATTATCGTTCATTCAAACTGCATTGGCAAGAAACAATTTTGACTATCACAGAAAATGAGCTCCTTGTCTAAGTTTAATCTCCAATGTCAGCGTAGCTGTTAAGAAAGGTAATACAAGGGGCGTCCACAAAGTAAGTTCTGTTTGAATTTACCTCCGCTGCAGCGCTGTGATAGCAGTTCCACACATGTGCGGTGGACTCTCTGTATCAAGGAGAAGAAACATGCGTCATTGTGAGATTGCTGCCAATCACGTACGCTTTGTTGTGCTTCTTTACAATGTAGGTGTTGATTGAAACTCCCGCCACCTGTGAAATCAGATCTGTGATTCGTTTTCTGAATGCTAGGAAAGTGAAACCAATTGGAATTTATCGGGAAATTTGCGATGTTTACAGATAAAATGCGATGCGTGATACAATGGTGTGAAGATGGGTCCGACGGTTCAATGAAGGACGTAGTGAAGTGCACGATGAAGAACGAAGTGGGCGTCCATCTTCGGTTACAGAAGAACTGTTTCACGCGATTGATGACAAGATCCAGGAAAACGGCAAGCTTACAATTAGTGCTCTAGCTATGGAATTTCTCAAATTCTCACGATCACTAGTTCATGGAATTGTTACCGAAAACCTGAAATTTCGTAAACTTTTCCCACGTTGGGTGCCAAAGATTCTTACTGAGCAACTCAAAACAAAACGGATAGGTGGTGCACTTCAGTTTTTAACCCGTTAAGTTAAAGATGGCAAATAATTTATGATATAGATAGTCACAGGAGATGAAATATGGGTTTCTTACGACGCCCCTTAAAGCAAGCGCCAATCAATGGAATGGAGGCACACCTCATCCCCAGCTTTTGTGTTTCTTCACGACAACGCACGAGCATACACTGGAAATGCAACGAAAAACATCCTACAGGGATTTAGCTGGGATGTGTTTGACTACCCCCCTACAGCCCTGACCTCGCTCCTAGCGACTTTCATCGGTTTTTGCATCTCAAATCTTTCCTTGGCGTTCAACACTTCAACGATGACGAAGAGCTGAAAGAAAATGTTTCCAACTGGTTGAAGACACAGGCGGCAAACTTCTGTGAAGAAATTATGCAAAATGTTGTCCCTCGCTAGGACAACTGCCTGCAAAATTTCGGCAGTTATGTGAAAAAGTATCTTAACAGTTTTAGAATTTTGTGCAATAAATACTTTTTCTGTATCTGTACGTAATTTAATTTTATTACCAAACAACTTATTTTCTGGACGTACCTCGTATAATCAACATATACGCGGAATAAGGTATGACATAACTTTGAAGCAAATATTATTGTGGGTGGAGATCACCGGTTACCACAGCTCCACGTTGTGCGTCAGTTTGAAGCAACAATTATATGGGTGTACACAAGTCCACGTTAGAACGCCAATTTGATGCAAATATAATGGTGAGCAATGAGGTTTCTCTCAGGGTATGCGTGGATGTGTGTGAGAAGGAAATTTTACAACACTGGAATGCCCGTCTCCAAATTATTTATTCACTGCTTCTTTTCTAACCTCAAAATCGAAGCTGCCGACCGAGGGTTACCAATCTCGGTTTATAGTAACTCAATGCTAATTATATTTCTCGATAAATTTTGATGACCCGACAGATATTCAAGACAGAACAAGTTGACCGCTCTAATAGGCTTGACGTCTCAGACTCCTCTCTTTTATCGGCTGCTCGCCGAAGAATGTTTATAATGGCTTCCTAGCCGCGATCCGTCTCCATCGGCTAAACGCCGAAGAGTGCTTCCTAACCACAGCTGCGCGTGTATATATCTCCTAACTTTCCCTTTTCAAACTCTTTTACACAAACAAGGTCCATTTGTGGCTGTTTTGGTCGCCATTGTAAACGATCTATTCATATACGTCAAGTGACAATTCCTTTAGAAACCTTCTAAGGACATTGCTTCTTTCATTCATGGCATTGTTACAACACTTTCCCCAACTGAACTGACCCTGGCCTTGGTCGTCACAAAGAACCAACATTCCTTCGACATCTATCATGACTGCTTCTGTCAAACTATAATTTCCGTATCAACTTGAAGTATGATAATTGACCAATGAAACATAAACATTTATTGATTTTATCCGATACAGACCTTTGTGGGACATAACTTGTACACATTAATTCAGTTACCATTTATTACAGCACACTGTTTTCGTTTGTGTAAACAATTGCAGATGTAACATTTACCTGAATGGGCGCCGGGGTAGCGCGGTGGTTTCGTTCGCGGCTCCCGTTCTAAGGGTCCCGAGTTCGATTCCCGGCTCTGAGGTTGGCGATTTTAAGTCGGCCCTATCCACGCCTTCACCTCTGTCTAGCACACGTGAAGTATCCCCTATGCCCAACGTGGTTCGGAGTCCACGGTAAAAACTGTAGGTCCTCTCACCTCACCACCATCTTCACTATCACCCTATCATCGGAGGTAATGGACACCGCCCTCTGGGTGCCTCCACCTGAGAAATGGGTCCGGTCATCACTTGTTGGGGTGAGGTTACCCCGAAGGCCAAGGTTGCCATGTGGGGAGTGTTAGTAACTAACTATATTTACCTGAATCCCTGAACACCGAGCTATGCACACATATTCTTGTCGTGTGTGGAATCATCCCGCAGTAAATTCCGATTCTGCATGCACTGGCTACGTGTGCATATCCGGAATATGTGGTTAGCTGAACGGAAGCTTCCGAGATGTGTTTGTCGCATCGTGAACGTGCAGCATGCAGAGGTTGTGGCGTTACCACACACACGGCAGTGTAATGGCATACATTTAGCCAAGGCTGATGATCGCAAAATCATAAGCAGTGCTATCTTAAGATCAGCAGTAAGCTTTGCAGTTCAAATAAAGTAATAGTTTAATTCTGTTTTAACTTTTGCAACTCATAAAGCAATCAAACTTAAATATTTGTATTTCACTATCACATAACATCTATAGAAGAAGAATAAAGTATTCCATCAAAAACTGATGTCGACATTTTCCCAGAAATACATTTTTTAGGCTCTAAAATAAATTGAAAAAATTTTCTTGAAGAAATTTTCAAGAAATTGAAGAAGTATAGGTATCTCCATGTCAGTGGAATAAATATATGAAACATGATCTTTTTAAAGGGACACAAGTCAAGATATACGAAATAACTCTTTAGTTTCACCTTTACCCAGTAACTATGATTAATATACCATAATACATGCCAAAGTTTTATGTAAATAACCCGGGAAGCCTTGTTCAGTGCCTTTAGACTTATGTATGTGGGAAACTTATACGAAGGTTTGTTAGATCAAAAATGTTTATGCCTATACACTATAGGTTTTGTGTCAAATGTTTTTGTGGCATGAAGGGTATGCAGCACTGAAAACCCCATATCCAGCAATTTTTAAGCAATGTTGATGAAATTTTTACCACTTAGTTCTGATGCATAGTGAACACAGAATTCAAAATTAACCTTTTGTATCTTTAATAGTTTTGGATAATTAATTTGTGAAATTCAACATTTAGGCAAAATTCAAGCACTTCACATGATGAAATATATTTTTAAATTTCAGTATGTCTATTTCTAAAAATATTAAGATGGTTATGAAGAAAATATATATCATATGAATTTCTTATACTACATTTAGTTCCAGAGGAAGAAACAATAAGGTAGCGCAAACAAAAAAGCCATAAAATGATTAAACCTTTGATTTTATATATCAATAACTTTAAAAACATACTGAATATTAAAATGCATTCGATGGAAGCCTTTGTTTCCTTTCTAAGAACATGTGTTGAAATTTTTAGAGGTACTGAATTAAAACTGCATCGTGTGGAACATTTTGAATGACAAAAAAATTTGAAAAAGCTATAACTGAGTAAATAAAATTTTAAAATCCAAAACATATTCCCTCTCAGCTACATGCTTGACGCAGACTGAAACCCTTCAGATAGATAAGCCGGACCCTCCTGCCTCTTCCTTCTCTCTTCTGCAGCAGTATTCTTCAATTTTAGTTTCGTTCTGGATGTTATAGAAGTTACCTTTGCAGAAATTGCTGCAAAGTAAGCGTAATTGGTCCTTCCCTTGGCTAATTTTAGGAGGTTCTGGTGAAATCTCAGTGTCCATTGTGTCTTGACTGCAGCTTGAGTGAAGCAGATCAACCAAAATTGAGTTCACTAATGGCTGATGTCACAGCAACATGAAGTCTCTTCTTTGACACATATATGTATTTTGAGCAGTTACGCCATATTATGTTACGTTAACTTTCATTTGAATTTTGTATTTTAGCTAATGTGCATCTCCTTAGGATTTCATCTGAGGCCAGCCTTTGGTACACAGGCATTATTTTCCTTACCCCATCGGGTCTCAAGTATGTTCCCATTATGGTGTTGTTATGTTTAGGTGTTCCTTCCCATGTATCTTTTAGCCTATTAACGATCCTCTGTACACAGTCAACATTAGGTCTGTTGTTTCAAAAAATGTTTTACCTATAACCTATATAACAGTTAATTGTGCATTTAGATGTATAAAAAGCCTTTATAAATGTTAAATGGCACACTAAAACTCATTAATTAGATATATACAGTATGCAGTTTAACGAGAAACAAAAGAAAATCACGACCAAGTTAGAAGTTCACACAAAACAAAAGATGAGCATTACTATTAGCTTCCAATGTTTGTTGGCAGTGTTTTGTTTCCATGGTGCCACATATTGTAAGAAATAACCATCATGCAAACACGTAAAATTCCACCAGAAACTTTGCCCGCTAATTTCAAATGTATTAATTTAGTACATTCAATCGAAATCAAGTTACAGAATTCTGTGAATCCAAGGACCGGCATGCACGTGCGTACGGACATTTACATTTTCATGTGAGTGTATTTAAATGCCTGAAACTCACAAACTTAGTTGGATTATGACAGTTTAAGTTTTAAAGTATTATATTAGCTCAAAAACAAAAAATAGATATTTTTCCATATTTTTAGCCAATTTCGGTGGTGCATTCCCTTAATTATTTCCAAAGTATCGGTTGATAAATTTCCATTATTTTAAATAGTGAAAGTGAGCTTTCTTGTGAAATCATTCTAGAAGTGTGTGACATCAATGTTAGAAAATACACACTAGATATTAATTTAACTTGAACAATGTAAGCTCATAAGTATCTCGTGCTGGAGATAGGTAGCTTTTACATTGATTATGAGGACAAGATATAAAGGAGGATGGTTCATAATTCAAAACATATTTGGTAGAAAAATATGCAACACTTGCGTCGAAAATGTAAAACATAAAGTTGTTTATGGGAGAAGAAGTTAAATTGATTAAGAGTACAGAACTGATAGCAATACTGTAGTCCCCTACATAGAAGCAGAGACAAAGGTACAGAAACAAAAGTTCTGTATCTATTAGTAAAGTAAATTCTAGAGGAAAAACGTGCATATGTTTTTGCCATATTGTTAGTGTTTTCCATTCCTGAATGTTAGCTGAATATACTTATGCTCATTATTTGTGTTCAGTGCCTGCCTAAGGTGTGCTAACCTATAACTATTGGTTTTAGCTGAAGTCCGATACTCTGGTATTGCGTATGAAGAAAGATCAGACCATGTTTCTCAAGTACTGAACGCATTAGCTCCTGAATAAGTCCCTTGCTGGTTCGGCATTCAATTAGCTTCTGAATAATCACCCGTTTCAAATTAGGTTTAATGGCTGCACGAGATTATTTTGGAAATGTTGTCCCGTGTATTACAAATGACATTTAAAATGAAAAGGGGCAATGAAGAGAGAGAAGCCAAAGCTTATTACCTTAGTTACCTCTAGGGCTCAGACAGTTTCTTACTATAAATTTGTCTTCAAGATAATGTGAAACTGTAGAAAGAAATACCAAGATTAGTGTTACTGGACCCGAAAATCTGCTAGCGTAATTAATTGCAAACATATAATGCGGTTTCAATGATACTCAATTCCTACACTCAAAATTACATAATATGGTAGTACCACGTTTTACTGGTAGTGGATGCGCTTGATATTTGCACCGCCGCAACTTGAGGCATTAATTATTGCTGTAAGGCAATCCCCTTCTAATTCTTCAAGACTGTTTTAGTAGGTAAGTATTATTTCTCCTGGATCTATTTAAACTGTCCGCAGCATGTTTAGGGGAAGTGATTCATTCAACAGAAGGGCACCTATAACAGAAATATTCACTGAACTCTATGCTATCAAACGGTTATTTGAAAATATTAAAAACAATGAAATTGATTCTCAGTATCCAATTTTCACTGACCCACAATCTTCCATAATGGCCCTACAAAACCAGATAAGTAAAAACCCAATAATACGAGAAATCCAAAACCTGCACACGCAAATTCTATTGGAATTAAAAAGAGTTATCTTAATCTGGATCCCATCGCATCAATGCATTCCCGGAAACGAACAAGCTGATGTGGCAGCTAATGAAGCAACTCGTCTACCGATACAAGCAACAGATATCAGTTCTACATATACCGACGTAATCATATACCTCAAGAGTACAATACACCTCAACTGTCAATCCAACTGGTTGGAGATTTCTTACAGCAAACTCCAAGAAATTAAATAATCTTGTAGAGAACCATATCCAGGAACAAAGCTTAAAAAGCCGACAACAAATCCTCACTAACCGTCTTCGTATTGGACACACAAAACTTACTCATAGTTACTTACTCAACAAAACCCTCTCTCCTATACGAAACAATTGTAACGTGATCATAATCGTCAAACACATCATAGAAGAACGCAAGAAATATCAACAACAGCGAACAGAAGCCAATGTCCCCAGTAAAATCACAGAAGCACCTGGAAACCATATATATTTTAAAACAATTTTATACTTCTGTACAATTACGGAACTCTGGAAACACATCTGATATGAATGCTAATATAATGTGACTTCAATGTTACGATGTCGTGATATGGCATCTAAGTTAAAGCGACAAAAAATAAACCAAATTTAAAAACAAAGATCTTACATTATTTGATCAGGAGATATGTTACTTTCTAATAAAATGCTATAATTTCCACATGAAATTTATACTGCTACACTGTGTTAGATCTGAGATTAATTCTTTTACTTAGTTACATGTTTTGCCTCTAAGATATGCGCAATGTTCTCTCTAACCTCATTCAGAGATATAGCATATTTATAAAAGCTGGCAATTGCCTTTTGAAATGGAGCCATCAGAGTATGCGAAAGTGTAAATACATTTACTATAAGGAACATAAAGTCTTGAAGACTTGTTCACTTATCAAGAGATATGAAGTATGATTTAAGAACCTGGAAAATGCATATGAACCTTTCAATTGCAGGTAACCTCATCCATATAGCCTTCAATGTCTGGTTTAAAATTTTTCTTTTAAAGGATTTGTTAAGTAAGAAAGTTAATAAGGGATTGTGCGTCGTATGTAAGATATCACAAAAATCTATTAGTGTTGCTAATGAAGAGTACAAATTGAAAGGTATTTATACACTCTAAAAATAATAGTTCGAATATCCTGTGAAAGTATGTTTGTTCCACTTTGGAGTGCGTTATGCAATATATGAACTGGGCAACCTATCTCTACTAAGACCCATATTATCGTTTCTACAACGTTTTATTTTCAAATTCGACGTAATGAGGTCACGTAGTTGTGGATCTGGTTCAGCTTCAGAAGCACCCTCCACGTGAATGTAACCACAAAACGTAAAATCATGAGGCAGGGAGTGGAAATAAAGGAACCGGAAACTGCAAAATCATAGAGAATCGATTGTAGTACTGCTTCCGATGTTACTGTTAGAGCGAGACCGGCTATATATTGATGGTCTTCGTCAGTTCCGGTGTTGCTATCTGGAAATTTCTAAGTTAATAATAAAAGAACTTTTAGCACTCATAGCTTTTACGGACTTTTATTTCTTCGTCCAGGACATTCGGTCACCTAACATAAAATCGCAGATTGACCGCGAAATATGCGATATATGGCAACCTTACTCATATGAAACCATACGCAAAGGATTAAAGACATATCATCCTGTCATTAAGCACCTCATTGTGGCACAAGAGGTAAGAAGGTTACAATGGGCTCAACGCAAATTGGCCTATCTCAGACTTATTTTCCAAATGTATGAAGTAACAGCTTACCCGCAAGTTTGTTGTAAATTGGTTCCTTATTTCGACCAACAACCTAAAACTTTTGGGATACTAAGAACATGTTGGGGTTCGAACCGCAAAACCTCGTCTCGCTTGCTACAGCGTGCATTTCTCCACTGAGCTAGGAAAGCAAATGTTAGAGCTTGCTTTATACGAGATACTGGTTTTAATAAAATCATTCCTCGTGTTTTTCTTTCTTTCTGAATGTCTTCCAACGCCATGCAGTTAATAGCTCAGCTGCAAGAAAATTGCTACTGCTTTGTGACGTTTAGGCCATCCTTCGTCATTGTGGGTTCATATAGCCATTGAGATCTTCGGACGGTCAGGTTAAAATGGTGACCACGACACTGTACATCTATGACCAAGGTTGATTTAGATTTTATACCCTCTGCTCACGTCATTAAAAGCTAGTAGAGTGTCCTTTACTTGTAGCACTTTTGTATTTATGTCACCAAAAACAAGAAAATAGATAAGAGATTTAGAATCTTCACTCAACAGACTCCTTTTAAAAATAAGCAATAAATATACAGTTAGTTACGTTTACCTGGTATTATAATACAACCAAATGGTGCTATCTCAGTTATCCCCTGTTTGTAACATAGCGGCGATGGGAGTTGGGCTGTGTTTTCATGAGGCACAACATGATACATGTGCTGTCATCTGGCGCTATTGGAAGTTACTAATACAGTGCTGAAATTTAAACTTTGGAAAGCAAATTTAAAGGGGACAGTGAGTCCATATCTTTATTTGTTGGGGAATGTTGAGGAGTAATTCCGGCATATAACTGACGAAGTGTTAAGTAGTTGTTCGTTTGGTAAGAATGTCTATAATGTGAATCTAAAATTAGTGACATGAGTGCTTTAAATCCTTTTGTTCTGTCCAATACCTTTCCTTTTAACGTTCATTTAAGCTCAACAGAAATGAAAACTGAATTAGAACCATTAGGAATGAACAAAGAATTCAATTGATCACTGTTTAATCACTGAAAGGGAGCAAGCTTTCTTGTATGTACAACATATATACTCATATACATAGGACAGCTGAAACCACTAAGCAGACTAAAAAAACTAAAAGGATTTAAAAAGGTATATGCAAGAATTCCGATATGTTGATCATGAAATAACACTCTTGCACGGTACGCCTCGATTTTTCTTTGAAAATACCATGGAGTACCTCGTGTTTAGGCAACGTTGGAAAAGTGAAATGTAAATAATAATTTAATGCAATAGCTGGAAATTTAACCACGGAACTTCGAACTCTTTTCAGTTGCTCTAACCAGCAGGTTGCACAAAGGTCGACAAAATGGTAAATTCTCCAAATGATTTAATTTACACTTTGCCCGTGAACAAGAAGTTACAAAATTCATTTGCACAGTTGTAACTTAACAAGTTCGTATGTGCCTTAAGTGCCGGGCTTCATAGTTTAACCAACTATTAAGCCACACTGAAATCGTGTGTTAGAAACATCTGAAAGGTGAAAGCATGTGAAAAGATCAATGTCATAGCTCAAATTTTAAGCTCGGATTCTGCTTTTTAATATACATTGTTATAATTTTACGATTGACAAAACAAATATCAAAGCAAACTAAACCATTACTGGATATGCCTTTAATAGTATGATATTTATATGAGAACATACTAAATTTTCAAAGTATACCTATGACATAAAGATTTGCTACATAATCTTTGTATTCTATAACTTCACTAGAGTCTATAACAGATAATTATATAAAGAGACAAAATTGTGTTCAACATAAAATCCGAATACCGATTCTTTTTTCTACTAATTATTTATTTCCGTTTTTGTAAATCTTTATAATTTCTCTTTAAAAATCCCTTAATCTGCTGCCTGAAAGTCACTTTTGCCCTTAACTAGTTGTTTATCGATGTTGTCGATTTCCGTGGTATGTGAAAACTCTGTAGCCTTTATGTAATTAAATAACCGGTGACCAAAGAGAAGGTGCTAAGGTTTAAAGTTTCATCTACTCTGATTACCTAATTAAAATCACTCGCTCTTTCCGATAATTATTTCACCGCTAATAACACCTGCAGAATACTATACACTTCTTGAAATAAGAAACACACTTGACATAAACAAAGGTGACAGGATGCCCAAACAATTTGATCGCAGTGAAAGGTCTCATTGGCCCCTAACCGCAACCCTCAGCCCGGGAGTAAAAAATAGGTACTTTCCTCTTCGTTACTACTTTTAAACTATCATAATGTATAAATTTACTGATGTCATTAGAATGCGTTACAGTTTTGGTGTTATTTAGAACCAAACAGCTTACTGAAAAGAGTAGTTATCGTTTGCATAGTCTATCCACCTGTAAGGCGGAGTATTCAGAAGTGTGTTTCTCAGAGCAAATCCGGTAGGTATAGCAGTGTATTGTCACCCGAAAGTACAAGAACAGCTGAACAAAGGAGAGGCGACAGAGGGCTTCGAAACCACGCCTACTCGTGTGACGCAATGACTCTTGCTGTGGGGGCCGCGCCGTGGCTTAGTGGTTAGACTGCTTGGCTGTCACCAAGGTGGCCCAGTTTTGATCCCAGGCGATCGCAAAGTGAGATATGTGGTGAAAAAAAACGGCGCTGGTGTGGGTTTTCTCCGGGACCTCCGGTTTCACCTGCCATCTCATTCCACCGGTGCTCCATCTTCATCTCATGGATCATCAATGTCACCGCCTGCAGTGCCATATGTAGTAAAAGCGGGCGTTAAACACTACACATTTCATTTCTTGCTGTGGGAGTGAGAGAGATGGATGGCGTTAGAATCACGCGTACGTCAACCCGCAGCGCTAATGACGTGTCGAGGAGAGACAGGGTAGAGAGATTTAACCAGAAATTACTGGAACCCTTCTCCTGCCTCCGTGGAAGGCCGTGATGTTCCGTTAATAGCCGGGAAACTTCCAGATACTGCGATTTGTGTATATAAGTGATGCATTGGACGAGTGAGTCAGTCAAATTTTAGAGAGTCAGTTTGATTCAGAGTTGACAGCATGGTGCCGAGTAGACCTGCAACTCGTGAATTGTAATTGTGAGTGTTGCGTAATTGTGTGTGGTACGTAATTCTGTGAAATCGGCAACTGCACCAAGTGTAATTCGGCGGAAATAAAGAACGCTTTGAATTTGAGCAACTTGGACTTAAATTCTTCCAACCCACAGAGTCACAGCATGCTAAAGAAGTGAAAGAACAAACTGGAATTGACTGTGGTTAAGATAACCTGTGACTTCAACTTAAGCTAGAGCTAGATAACATACTAAAGGCACTAGCTTCAGCCAGAACGCCCCACAAACCAGCCGATGCGTTGCCAGAATCGCAGAATGTTCAACAGGTAATCTAAAGCAGGAAGATAAACTGGGAATATCAGCCGGCAATAAAACATAATAAATTGCAGAAAAGATCCCTGAAGAAAGAAACAATGTGTCGGAAGAGGAGATATGTGGTTCAGTTCAATTCTCAGGTCAGTTTATTTTACTTTCTTCTTCTTTTTCCTCGGAATGGAATTTATCACAATTTTTTTCTATTCAAAAGACACCTTGCAGGGAATCATTTACGAGAATGGCTTGAAAATTGCACGATACGTGATAGAATCTACTATTAATAAGTTTATACCGACTTAATATCAAATTAATTTTGATGTGGTTTTAGTTATTTGTGGTCGTAATTTTAACGTACCAGACTATGTCACTACTCCATGTTTTTAAATACTAAAACATTATGTGGCAATTATCGGAAGGTGCGACCAACTGGCGGCTGGGTGAGGGCCGGGAGCCATTCGAAACACGCCTATCCATTTTTCTTATAGCGCTAACGAAGGGATGGTTGGACAAACATCACTGGCCGTCTCTTTCCCCACCCCCTGCCGTCTAGAACCTTCGGGGTGATTCACTGAAACGCGAGACTTCCAGAAACAGCGATATTCCTATGAAAAGGGGCTGCAGTTGGCGAGTCAGTCAGTTCTTGGCGAGGAGCTGTGAGGAGTGCCGAGTGAGGAAATGGACTGGAAGACGGTGTACGTATATCAGAGGAGTTGTACGTGATTATCAGCGTGCAGTGGACCTGTGGCAGACGAACAGACGAATTGTAATTGTGTGCATTACGTAATTCTGTATTATCGGCAGGTGTTCCAACTGTAATTCGGTGGAAATGAAGAACATTCTGAGTTTGTGCAATTGGACTTTTAATTTCACGAACCCACAAAGTGGCAATATATGAGTGTTTGTGTATATGTCTTTTTGCGAGCTCAACAATCAGATGTAAAAGTGCAATACAATCTTAATTTATAATTTTTAAAGTGTATTTCTACCAAATATTACGATAATTAAACGAAAAATTTGACATAGGAGATCTTACAAATGAAACTGTTGGTTCATCTATTTAATTTGCAATATTTCTTGTAACACGCAATCTACAGAGTTGAAACCTTGCACAGGAAATCTGAAAACAAAACTTCATTAGCCCCTCTTATAATATATACAGTGACTCAAGAAAATATTCGTTATGAGATTACTGAAACATCTAGAAGACAAATGACCAGAGAGAAAATGATCAATTTTAAGGTACCTAATTAACAAAAGGTAATGCAGCTTACGCTCTGTGATGTTTTTGAGAACATCGTACTAGTTTAATTCTGTAAAAATTGGATATTCATTCTACTGTTTACTTGAATTGTCTTCAAAATTAATTTATTTAAATTGTGTCACAATATAGTATAGAAATACGACTTCATTAAGAGATGAAAAAATTGAAGTTTTAAAACCTAAGGAATTAATGTGGTAGTTCGGTAAAAATGCAGATATTGGTTTATTTTAGATACTTCCCTCGGTTAGAATTTCATTGCAATTTCAGATATACAAAATTTGCTGCACTGAACGCCCATAAAGTAACTTTTGTTAGCAGCTTGTACATAAAAGTTAAACCCAGGGTAAGTTTTGAAACTTGAAAAGGAACTTGAAAATATTGAAAACTGACAAAACGAAGTACTGTAATGTTTAAATTGTCGTTCCTTTGGTATGGCTACTAGAAATCTTTTAAGTTGAAGACCAGCGATTTCTTGGGCAACTGTAGTTCTTAAAATTTCTTAAACAGTCAGTCCTTTAAAAGTCATCTTTATTCTTACTGAACTACTGAAATATGCATTAATTAAGATACAGCACTAAAGAAAGCCTGCAATATAAACTCGTGAAAAAAGTAGTTTTTGAGGAATTTGTAGGTTATTTCATGCTTGAAATTCCTCCTTAGCGTTAATTTTGAAATATTAAATGATCCAGATTCCTTTCTTATTAGCTTATGTGAAGAGCGCATAATATAATGACTACTATCAATACTAAAAGAAGGGAGAGGCAAAAATAAACTTTTACTTATTAGTCTACGGAAAGTGTGTAAAAATTGGTATTAACTAATATAGAAACACACAAATCTAACTATATTGAAATATTTCAAAATAATTTGGAGAAATAATATGACTCACCCGATAGAAAAATATTTATGCGTTACAGGCAATTAATTCTGAAATATTTTGTACTGCTTCAACAATAACGACCCAGAATTTCGCTGTCCTTTGAGCTTTTTAAATTATTTTTATTCATTTTTCAGTGAAATATATTCCCCCTCTCTCCCACTCAGAGTTTCAGACTCCGCAAAGTGCATGAAATAATTCTGATCGGCAAAAGTCCCCTAATCCCGCCAGTAATTTAAGTTGAGTACTCGGAGGAAAAGACCAGAACTCTGGACACTTCCAAGTTCGGTGGGATATTTGTCTGTTTTTTTTTTTTTTTTTTTTTTTTTTTTTTTTGTAATTTACGTCCTCCAACGTTAAGTCATATCGGACGGTGAATGCATTGGGTGAAATGATGCTCAAATGAGTCCAGGGTCCATGGAGCTTAGAGTTACCCGACATTCGTCTTGAAGGATAAGGGAAAACCCCGGAAAAAACCTTATCCAGATAACTCACCCTTACCGAGATTCGAACTCGGGACCTCTTGAACGTGAGGCAGACATGCTACCACCACGCTACCGAGGCGGGCTTATTTGTCTGTTAATTTGCAAATCGTTATTTTCTTGTATTAGCAGTTTTTAGTGACACGCCTTCCCAGAAAGTGGACTTGGATTGATAAAAGTATTCGTAAACCATCAGGAGGCTGTTTGGCTTCGCGTTAACGTGTGAGGGTCCCATTAGAAGTTCAATTTTAGGATTAGGTACCTACCTACTATAAACTTCTGAAGCATTTAAACCAAAATGAGAAAGATACAGCATATTTAAGTATAATACCCGAGTCTAAATGGTTAGAACATTACAAAGCTTTATGGTATGATGAAAATGTGGACATAAATAACGAAAACGCAGAACGCAACGTCACATATGAAGGAGATTTGCTTTTAATAGAAGAATTAGAGGAAGCACTCATAAAAATTAAAATAGGAAAGAAACGGCCCAAGATGGATTGAACGTAGAGTTATTTAAATATGGAGGGTTATTGCTAAAGCTCCGACTGCTACATTTCTATAATATATGCTGGAAGAAGCAATGTATCCCAGAAGATTGGCCTATGGCCCAAACCATCTCTATCTTTAAGAGAGGGAAACGGAATGACTGTAGCAATTACAGAGGAATATGTTTGCTAAAATAATAAACAAAAGGTTGCAGAATATAGCTGAATATCTTCTCTCGGAAGAACAAAGTGGATTTGGAAGAGGCAGATCCTGTGTATATAACATTTTTATTGTTAAACAACTAATTGAAAAACATAGGGAGTTTAATAAAGAAACGCAGTTGGCGTTTAGTGACTTTCAAAAAGCCTTCGATAGGGTAAACGGATGCAAAATGTGGCAAATATTGGAAGAACGAGGATACCCACAACAGTTAGTAAAAATAATACAATGCTTCTACTTCCAAAAAAATGTGAGGAACAATGGTAAAGTTTATAAAACAATTCTTGCTAATCAGGGTGTCAGACAAGGGTGTACTTTATCACCTACACTTTTTAGTATTTATATTGACGACCTAGGATGCCAATGGAAGCAGCTAAAGAATGTATGTTTAAAAATTTCAAATAAAAGCTTTTTAAATATTTGTTGTTCTTGCTGACGACTTAGTTATTATACAAAACAGCGTGTCTGCCCTGCAAAAATGTATTTCTAAACTTAACGAACTTTGTAAGCAATATAATATGAAAATTTGTGTTCTAAAATCAAAGGTAATGGCATTCATTGGGAAAGAGCCAAGTAGAACAGAAATAGTTATAAATAATCGTTGCATTGTACAGGTAAGCCATTTGAAGTACTTGGGAACTGATGTTAGTTATGACAAGCAATATGATGTCTACAATAAAATATGCAGATTTCAAAGAGTGTGTGGAGCAATAAATAGAACATTTAGAAACAAAATACGTAAAGAAACAAAATTAAAGCTCTACAAAGTTATGGCTGTACCTAAACTGACATACGGAAGTGAGACTTGGACGTTAACAAAAAAGCAACAGAGCAAACTACAGGCTTCAGAAATGAAATCTTGAGAAGTGTGAAAGGATGCACGAAGAGAGACTTGATAAGAAATGAAAATATAATGGAAGAGCTGGACATCTCTAGTAGGAATGATAGGCTAAAATATCTCAAACAAAAATGGAAGGAACATGTTGAAAGAATGCCAGATAATAGACTTACAAGACATATATTACAGTATCATCCTAAAGGTAGGAGATCGATGGGCAGACCCAGGAAACGATGGCTGGAGGACTTCGAAGGCGGAATAGGCACTTGATTGCCTATGCCATGAGGTGAAGAAGAAGGTACCTATCAGGCTAATCACTAAAACGAAGTTATTTCCAAGTTTTCCCTGCTCGAAAGATGAGTATTGGGATGCTTCCTCTTCTACCACGAGTTTCCTAAACATCGTATAAAGTTATCTTTCATCTCTTTCAGAAATGATAAACCAGCGAGGGCATTCGCCTTGCTGTGGCTGGTAGGTGGCGTACAAGTACACCCACAGTGTACCAGCCTAATCCGTAGCTAGTATGTGCTTCATCTGCAATCGTTAGAAACCCCACACTAGGTTGTCATTATCGTCAGAATCTGCTTATCCTTCCGAACTCCCCTTTATCCCTATTTTGGAGTGTCATTAGAAGCAAACAGGGCTACTACTGTCTACTCGCAGTGCTTAACTCCAATTTTTGAAGGTTCGTCCGTCTAGACGTCGACACATACTGCGCTATTAAACAAATATTTACACATGTCTTGCAAGCATTGCATCTGTCAATAGCATGTCCTTTATGTGTGATCTCATCTGCACAAAAACAAACGATCGTACTTCTAAACTGAATGTACATAATTGTAGCGTTACTATAATGACACCAAGAGCACTTGTGTCTAACTTTGGAGTCATTCTTTCTTATTTAAAGTTCCCATATTTGGATTACTTACCCGATCTATATACAATTTCAAGAAGCAGGCAATTAAAAAATGCACACAATGTTACATTCTAGATGTATTTGTTATATTACGTGTCTTCCATTTATGTACTTAGAAGTCGTATTTTGAAACGTTTTTGAAGTCAAGCAACTTCAATAAAATTCTCATATGAGCTAGACATAAAGGTCTCCAGAATATTAGCCCAGTATTTGTTACCATTCTTTATACTTCACTATGCCTAAATGTAATAATTATAATTAAAGTGCACCTCTTTATTGCAGTACAGGTTTCCACCAATCAGAAGTTCCACATGTAATAATCAATAATTTCTCGTCTTGCACATCTCGTAATGTTACCTGGCATTAATTTGAAAGCTCAATAATCGATTATTCTGGTATATTCCCTCCAAGAACAACTGGCGTGAGTTAGGATAAAGTAAAAATATCGGACACGAGTGACAGTGAATCATTGTTCGGTATAGTGCTGCAATAGAGGGGAACATTTTGCGGACAGCCACATATTTGAAGATTATTACACTTACCATCCACTAGAAAGTAGCGATCAAATAAATGAACAACAGGTGGACATTGGCAGCACTCAAAATGGTTCGCAAAGACGTACAGAAGTCCATTATTACAGTCTCTCTCTCTCCCCCTTTTTTAATTTACGTCCTCCAACGTGTAACCATATCGGACGATGAATGAAATGGGTGAAATGATGCTCAATGCTTCCGGGGTTCATGGAGCTTAGAGTTACCCGAAATTCGACTTTCAGGAAAAGAGAAAACCCCACAAAAGCTTATCCAAGTAACTCACCCTGACGGAGATTTGAACTCTGGACCTCTTGAACGTGATTCAGAAATGCTACAATCTGCGCTACCGAGGCGGGCTATTAGTGTCTCGAAAAGCCGTCCCACTACAAGATTTGCGCCGAGAGGGTGATGAACGGCACTTCCAGCCAGGCAGCCTCAAGTGTCAAGGGGAAAAATTCATCTCTTGGCGCAAATATCCACGAAACGTGGAAGTATTTACACCTGAAGAGATATAAGGAAAAGGAATGATATGAAAATGAACGGAAGCTAAGTGCGGTGGACCAGAAACCACCAGAGCATCCATCTACCCATTAGTAAAATCATAAAACCCCACGGCCAGAAGGAGCGATCGACCAATTCAAACCCAGAACCTTCCAACTGCTAGTCTCGCTCGTTAAGAGGAAGTCAATTTGCTCAGTGCATTGTTCAGTAACTTCATACCTTTGTTTTGCGGTAACAGCAATCAGTGTTGATTTGTAGCCCTGCTTGACTTGGCAAAATGACATTTACAGAGCGGCAGTTTCCTTTTTTCTCTGACTGAAGGCTTCATTGGTTTCTCATCTAGAAATGGACTTCACTCGTGCATTACTGTTTGTACGTTGGGATATACCTCATACTTTAGATAAGACTCGTTCATCAAGCTTGTCTCTTTGGAAGTTACACACAATGTTTTATTTTTTCTTTACCATTACGGTTTATTTACTTTTCCCGGGAGAGTAGAAGTGTGACAAGAGCTGCATACATCCTTTCATGCAGTAAAGGGTTTACGTGAATAAGGATGTTTGATATCAAGGATAATGTGGGGCCTCTTGCACATTTATAAAATACATATTATTAGATGAATTTGAAGGATTTCCTCTGTCGGAGAGTCACAAACTTCACCATAATTTTGAAGTTGTATTTCCGAGACCCGTGTCTATATAGTTTTTAACTCTGCAAAGTACCTATGGTGTAATTTACTAAAACATTTAGATTTTAGCCAAGGAAATACTTATTTTTTAACTATTCAACCTTGTGATATATATCTGGTATTAGAGCACTTGTTAGCCTAAAGCTTTCTGTTTATGAATCGTAGCAAAGGAAAAATATATACCTAAATTAGGAACGATGTAATTCAGTTAGTGCTAAATTATACACGTACAAAACGGTAGAGCCAGACTGGAAAATTCAATGTCATAGCCGCAATTTGAACCACGGATCTTCTTGTTGCCGTCCAGCCGGTCTAACGTTTGAGCTACTATGGTCAACGTGCCAACATGACATTAAGTTCTCCAACTGACTCGTATTTCTCTCGGTAAACCACTGGGGGTTCCCATAAACACATGAGACAACCACCTTAATGGCGACTTACTATGCTGTAAGTACTTTAAAGCCCGGGCTTAATAGTTAGGACCACTATTAGGTACAATTAATGGAAATTAATTGTTTTTTCACACTAGCCGTGTGTAGGACGCACAATGAAACTGTAGAGCCAGAATGATAAATTTCAATGCCATAGCTGGGATTTAAACCACGGATCTTCTGATTTCAGATTATACACGTACAATCTGAAACCACTCACAACTCAGTAACTTACCAAATGATCTGAGTTGACAAGCAGAAAGTTGTTTATAGCTATTAATTGCACGGTCGTGAACTGACACCAAATGTAAAATGGCAAATTGATAGCACAAGCCAAGTGCTATATAGTATGATATGTTTTTTACCACATAAGAACTTCCCTTTCTATCAAACCGATCTAGTTTGGTCAGATCTTCTCTGCTGGTGGTATGAGATCCGTGCACCAATACACTCGCTTATTATCTCTTTGAAACCTATGAACATGTATTAGTAAACTTTGTATTAACTCTGTACTGGTCCATAGAGATTTCAGAGAAGATACCAGTATCTCAGCTCTAAATGACTAATACAAAGCCTTATTTGTGAAGTGGGTGTTTCATCCTCGATCCTGTTTTTCCTGTATGCTCATTCCTGCTGCTCTTGAGGGAGTTCATGCATTTTTTGGAAAATAACACTGACAATTAAAGAGTTACTTATGATCAGTTGATCAGGATATATACTTATTGTCACATTCCTTTGACTTTTGGTGATTGCTGACTCAAAAATAGATGGTGTAGTATTAGGAAAAATAATGTAATCTTCCTGATAAATGTAAGGATTCCTTTTACCTACAAAACATTTAAAAGGATCACATATCAGAGCACGATGTAGCCTATACCGCTTAATGAAATACACATACATGGAAGCGGTTGAGGCCGTTGAGTATTATGAGCAGCAGATCATGTAAATGAATGGTGTGCACTGTGCGGCAATTACATGACCAACCTACGTGCTTCTGCATATCAGATTTCATTGTAACTATAACGTAACTAAGCAGTATTGTTACTCCAGTTTCCCAATACTAATTCCAATTTGTAGCACTTCATTATACTTCTGATTTGAATGAATTAAACGCAGTATTCAGGTAGAGACTGTTTATTTCCAGCATTTAAATCAAAGTCCATTGTGTAATGAGGGTTAGAATTGCATAACGTGATATTATGATTACGTTATATTCTTTGTCTCTCTCCGGAGTAGAAGTGTTCGACAAAATCCGAGAATATCCCTGTCAAATAAAGGAAAATATCTGAATTCAATTACCCGTGTAACTTTGGGCACTTTGGGGATGCCTAGACAAACTTTCGATGAAGTATTTCTTTTGTTATAGGCCATACTTTATTTTGGTTCTTATTTGTAAAATTATAGTAAAGATTCTGATACAAACAAGTTCAATTTGAAGAACCCAAGTGACAAACACTACTACCAGGGCCCTTAAAAAATAAGAGAACTAATTTAATTGTATTTAAATTAACCGCCCTGGAGTGCCCTGGCTGGTAGTGATGGAAAGGTGAATGCTTCCTCTAGCAGTGATGTGAGTGCCAGTCATGCACATTTGATCAGTTGGTAGTTAAAGCCCTATAAGTGAGGTCGTGTTTACTGCACCCACCATGGAACCCAAACTGCAGCAACGCATATCAATAAAGTTTTGTGTTCTGTTAGACCAAACTTCTAAAGAATCCTTTGAAATGGTGCACAAAGCATACAAGCACCAAGCTTTAGGAAAAGCACAAGTTTTCAGTGGTATAAACGTTTTAAAGAGGGTCATGAAAACTTTCAAGATTCTCCGCGCCCTGGAAGACCCATTACAGCAAAAACGGAAGTCAACATTAGAACAATTGCCGGAATTATGCGTGAAGAGCGTGGCATAACAACTTCGAATGTTGCAGACATAAGACAGTTGTCTGTTGGAACTGTAGACGACATAATTCGCAATGACCTTGGCTATCGAAAAATTGCAGCTAAATGGGCACCACACGTGCTGAAGGACAAACAGAAGGATCACAGCGTCATGACGTGTCAAGAATGGCTCGGAAGGTTACGACGGGAGCCAGATTTTCTAAATTGGATCATCACTTGTCACTAGAGTTGGTTTCACGATTACGACATATTAACAAAATAGGAGAGTTATAGTAGGAAAATTAATCGAGCCCTAGACCTAAGAAGGCAAAAGTTTAGAAAAGTGTAGGAAAGGTCATGTATCTCGCATTCTTTGAAAAACAGGGCACTCTGTATTATCATGTTGTAACTAGGTAACTGCTGCTTACTATTGTGACGTACTCAATTGGCTACTGAAGGGAAAAAATCGCCGAAAAGCGACCACATCTTGCAAGTAGAGGATGGATCTTGCATCAGGATAATGCCCCTACTCATCGAGCTCCTGCAACTCAAGATGTAACCGCAGAAATGGGCATTGAGATCATGCCTCATTCACCTTATTCTCCGTATCTCGTATCATGCGATTTTCACCTCTTCCCTAAAGTAAAACAGGAGCTTCGGGGTCGACATTTTCAAAGTGATAAGGAGTTGAACAATGTTGTCATGGGTATCCTGACTGTCCATAAATGAGTTCAATGAAAGTTCTGAACAACGGGTAAATCGTTGGAATAATTGTATTTCATCAGAGTGAGAATACTTCGAAAGTGTGTATGTAAATGTTAGCTAAATAAAGCCATTATATGTTAATTATAAATTAGTTCGTTTATTTACTGAAGGACCCTCGTACTTATAGGAAACCAACTGCATCTGTAGTCAATTAATTATACACTTAAGTGCCTTAAGAAGGCATGTATGCAGCTCGAGAGCATCCTATTGCATGCAGACCCTTTCTTCTCCTAAAAGAGGAGTTTTCTAAATATTGCTTTTGCAGTTCCATACAATTTTAATGAAATCGAAAGTAAACACTCAATAGGGGCCGTACTTTTGAATTTGAAATATTATTGAAAAGTCAAACTAATAATAACGGATAGCTCGGAAATAGCTTATGCCACATAAGCATTATTTAAAATAAACTCTGGGTTTTAAAGTGTTATATAAGTTCCTTTAGTACATATAGGTTTATTTGCCGATCTACTATGGTTTACCTCTTAGAAAAGATTATAAAAGTTATTTTAAACTATGTGGACTACATAGGCTAAACCCTAGAAATTGAAAGTTACATTTGTTTCATCCAAGTGTTTAACAACACAGCGTAGAAGTCGCCGTTAGTGATATTGGTTATGAAAAACAAACTTCAAACTGGAAAGTAGTAATTCATGGAGTACCCCAAGGTTCCGTGTTAGGGCCTTTATTATTTCTGATCTATATAAGTGACCTCTCACTTTATATAAAGTGACATTGGAAGTACAATTTTTTTCGCTAATGACACTGGTATCCTGGTGACCAGCACAAATTTAAACGATTGTATAATTAAAATGAATTATGTTTTGAAATGTATGTCATGCTGGTTTAACGCGAACAAATTATCTGTGAATCTAGACAAAAGAAAAGTGGTCAAATTTATAACCTGTCGTACGTCACATACTCAAATAGAAATCGGGATAAATTATATGTTATTAGAAGACATTGTCAGCATAAAATTTCTGGGCCTTAAAGTGGACAGATGTTCAGATTGAAAATCTCACATAAAGTATATCTTACCTAAACTTAACTCTGCTTGTTATGCTATCCGACAGCTGGTAAATGTTAGATCTATTGACACCTTTAAATCAGTATACAGTGCATACTTTAGCTGTATTGTGTAATACGGAATATTATTTTGGGGCAAATAAGTATAAAGTAAAAAAAAAAGTATTTCTTATGCTAAAGAAAGTTATAAGAATCATTACTAACACCAACAACAGATTCTCCCGTAAAGATCTTTTTACAAGATTGAAGTTATTAGCGCTTTCTTTCATGTATATATTCTCGATCCTAAAATTCTTTGTAAGTAATCGTGCCTTATTTGCAACAAATAATGTAATTCACAGCGTAAACACTAGAAAAAAATGTAATATCCATTATCCCAGTGCTAAACTTTCGTTCTTCCAGAAAGGTGTGCATTATGAAACTATGAAAATATTTGGCGCACTTCCTAATGTTATTAAAGAAGAAATTGATAATTTCGGCGCTTTTAAAAATGCTGTTAGAGAGTACCTTTGCTCAAAATGTTTTATTCTGTACAAGATTATCTGAATGACATATTATCCTGATAATGCTTCTGTAGCTCTGTAAGTAGTATCTAACTGTCCCAATGACGAATCATTACCAATAAATCTTTGATGCATGTTGAAGGTTTATTTTTAATGTATATGTATTTAAGAAATAACAAGAATGGTATCCATTGCAAAAAGGTTGAGACGTAATAGCGTAAGCCAAGTGAATGCTAAATTAAAAGTGTTTGATTTTGTATTACATATAATTATCCCTGCTTTGTTTTCCATAACGTTGTTCGCATTGCCTGTAGACTATAATATATGTCTTATGTTAACTTTTGTAAATATATATGCTATTAAACTTTATACCTTTAGACATGTTTAATGTTCACAGCCATTTCTGGCTACAAGTGAACCTACTGAACGCAAATCAATCTAAACTAATCTAATATAAACTAGGATTTCAATCAAAATCATTCAGAAATTTAGAGTAAATCAAAGTTTTCCAATTTTTCCCTATTAATCCATATAAATCTTCGTGTAGTCTTTCTACTAAATTTTGTAGTTCTTATTGCTTTAAAATGACTGTTGTATTAAATGTGTGTGGTGTGTTGACGCAGAAGTATCGGAATGAGGCAATGCTCTTTAAACCATGACACAGATGCTTCTCAGAAACGTATATGTGTAAAGCATTAATTGAAGCACCTGTATTTAAGGTAATTGTGGCAAGTTCTGCAAAAGTATCTTTGCTTGTGCCGTTAATCAATTGTGAAAGTAGAGGGACAGCAATTACTACTGCAAACTACGCATTCTATAATATCTCTTATGAACGGTGAAATCAAACATGGGTATTACCTTACCATTTCTCTGCATTTGGAGTCTCTGTACTGTGCTAATTAAAATAATACCTCCAACTGTACAAGTGATATCATACACTCACATGAGATTCTCTACCCTACATCTCCTATTTGTGTTTATAAACTATTCTTGTGGTAACATATTTTTCCATTTGCTTCACTTTAACTGATATAAGCTGGCATACACTATAAAACTTCGTCCAGAAGAATGCCTACGTTCGGTAACACAGCTAGTACAACTGGAGTTTCGCTTTAAAGACACGGAATTTCATAATTTTGCAGTGTGGTTCGTTGCTGGTACACTACATTGGCTGCTGAAAGTACGGCGAGGAGACACTTTGTTAGGAAAGCACTTACGTATATTTTTAAAGGAGCAGAGATGGATCTATACACGGAAGAAAACCTTGCGTTCTCTGGAGTCATACACTCATCACTTGTAACAAATGCAGATCTAATAACCATTTAAGCAAATAGAACCCCTCATATTGCCTCACAATACAAGCCAAAACAAAAATTAGAAATGCTCTAAACGACTTATCCTGTACCGGTTCCCGTCTTTAAAAATAAGTAAAAAATAATAAGGAATTATAAAAAAAAACATATATATAATTAAAAAAATAAAAAAATTAAAATAAGAAACTTAGGATACACTTGTTCGGTAGTCTTTCTTTCCTTAGAGGTATTAAACTGATGACTTAAGACACCTATACATAGAGTTAAATAACAAAACAGAAAGATAATAAAAGAAAGCAGAAACTGTTTTCCGCAATAACTAGCGCTAACTGAACTCAAAAAAAAAATTATCCTTAAAACAGGTATGAAAAGAAATGGTGGATAAAGCTTCTGCCTGTTACCCAAAGAAAGACATTGACCTCACGATATCTTATTGCTAATGATAGGAAAGAATATACATTAATCGTTGATTTAAAAAAAAAAACAGCAGATAATTTTTCTCAATCAGTAACGCGCTCTTCAGTTGCAATAAAACAATTGATGGTACTTGGAAGAGTACTGGAATTGCGTGTAGCTCAAAACAGCGGCTGGTTTGGTGTGGCTTAAAAAGAATGTGGCAACTGACGAATACATTAAAATACACCCAGTCCCATGATTAGGGTTCCAAGCCCGTGACCTCTAAGTAACCAAGAATTTCCCTTGAGGATTCGGGCCAGGGTCACCGCAGCGCAGTGCAAAAGAAAAACTCAGTGGCACCAGGCAAAAAGTAAGCTATTTGTTTTGTTGAAGTGCAATGTCTGTTTTTGACAGCAACGAATTAGAAAAAAATGCATTAAAAGAAACTTTCACACTAACATTAAACAAATACTTCAGGGCACGTATTAGATCGCAATTGTCCCCCTGGTAGTCAGTGCTGCAACCAGAGCCGGAGCGAGACCAGCATCACGTATGTGTATCATGAAACTTTCAAGAAAATGGTCTGTAGAATTCTGCGTTCGTCTTTGATAACTTAGACGTAAGATTTATGGTGTAAATATATGTTCTAACTTTTTTACACATGACTTGGAAATTATACCACAAATATAAGTACATTTTATCATTACTGTTTACTGTATATGAAGTCTTATGGTGCATATAAAAGCATGTTAGCTCATAATTTGTCATTTTGGTGTGCATAAAGTACTCGAAATACTCTGAGATTTGAAACGTTATTTGCAAGTGTTAAATATTTGTATATATTTGTAGCATACTTGTGCAATTTCGCTTACTATCCAGAACCCCCATATTGAACGTACAGCTAGAATAGCTTTCCACAATAGTGACCCTACCCGGGTAATCACAATAGATCGACGTGTAAGTCAAATTGTTATCGAACTGCAGCTACTTGCCACAGCAGGTAATGAAGATTTATTTTCATTTTGAAGTTGCGTTATTGAAAAATACTATAAATACCGAAAGTTAAAAGTATTCAAAATGCACTTCTAGGTCAGTGAGCTAACAACTGTGGATCACTGAACTACGCAGCACACGGTAGGACTAATTTTGTCAACTGTATGATACACAATTTGTATGTGAGGTAAAGTTGCAGTTAACACAATATTGGGTTACCAAGTAAAATGTTCACTTTCTTCTCGGGCAGACAGCCAGGTGAAAAGATGATTAGACATCAACGTTTCGGGAGTGAACATCTCTCCCATCATCAGGATATTTATAAAATGTTATAACCACAAATGAAATACTGGATGTAACACAACTATAAACAAAGGCAAGACATTATCACAATTCGCATTACTGAACAAAAGACTGTTCTCAGAAATTTAAATGACAGGTCATGAGATGGCGTGAGCATAGACAATTGTGACAAAAAAATGTAACTACTTAACTTGATTATCAAGCTGTACTGATATTTGCTTCTTAATTCGATGGATTTCCATTCTTAAGGCCGGTTTCCAAGAGCAGCTGAACTAAAATCCAGCATCACGATTAAGCGTGCTCCTTTCAGAGGAAATCGCCAAAGCCTTCTTAATTTTCCGCTCCCAGTAACTGTTGCATTTTGCAAATATGGTCGTTTCCCAAAAATTGGCTTTATGGTCGTTATCAAAACAATGCTCTGCCAGTCCATACTTCTCAGGTTGCTTTAAACGAATGCTCCGTTTATGTTCGATTATTTTCGTAGCGCTGGTCCTTCCGGTTTGTCCTATATACGGTGTCCCACATTCACAGGTATGAATATACTCCGAATATGACGTTGAAGCCTCGATGATCAAAGCTAGGAAAGGGAAACCTGTAATACAGCAAGCGTCAGATAAGCCTACCGCTACAGCCTGCATCCTGTTTACCGGCAATCTACCCGGAATTATCAGCAGAATTCTCGCCAAATACGACATCAGGACCTTCCACAAGCCACCTCCGAAGATTAAACATCTGTTGAGGCCAGTGAAAGACAAACAGGACTTCCAAGTGCCGGGAGTGTGCCGCATTCCCTGTGAAAGTGGGACACCGTATATAGGACAAACCGAAGGACAATCGCTACCAGATTAATCGAACACGAACGGAGCATTCGTCTAATGCAACCTGAGAAGTTTGGGCTGGCAGAGCATTGTTTTGATAACGGCCATAGAGCCAATTTTCGGGAGACGACCATCTTGGCAAAATGCAACAGTTACTGCGAGCGGAGAATTAAGGAGGCTTTGGCGATTTCCTCTGAAAGGAGCACGCTTAATCGTGATCCTGGATTTCAGTTCCGCTCCTGTTGGAAACCGGACATATAAATGGAAATCCATTGAATTAAGAAGCGAAGATCAATACAGCTTGATAATCAAGTTAAGTATTTACGTTTCCTTGACACAATTTTCTATACCCACTCCATCTCCTGACCTGACATTTAATTTACTGAAAACAGTATTTTGTTCAGTAATGCGAATTGTGATAGTGTTTTGTCTTTGTTTATAGTTGTGTTATATCCAGTATTTCATTTTTGGTTATAGCATTTTATGAATATCCTGATGATGAGAGAGATGTACACTCCCGAAAGGTTGTTATCTAATCATCTTTTCACCTGGCTGGCTGCATGAGAAGAAAGTGAGCGTATTCGTCGCAAGGTAAGATTCAGGTCTTATTTTAAGTAAAATGTTGCAACAAAACAAAAACTCACTACTTCAGAGCAAAGCTGACCTACACAGCAAAGTTGCACTTCATCTATTGTAAATGCATTTTTCATCTCTTTATGTCCTATGCTAATTGCAGCACTATGTCCATGGATGTTATTAAATATTTGACATTTGCTGCATATCTGGAAGAAATATTACAATCGCGGCATCCCAAATGAATGAACACTGAGAAGAAACTACTTAGATAACCATCAACATGCAACAATTCTTGGATGTAAAATTTTATTTGAATTAGTGCTTTATATGTATAAGCTGTTTTAGGTCTATGAAGCTACAAATGCTGTATGGAAATGTGGCGAATTTTTTCGTTGGCAAACGAACTCCTTATTTGATCACCTACAGAGTTTTAAGAAATTTTTATCACTCCAATTTGACACGCTTTGTAAACGACACCCTTAAGGATATTTGGTCAGACAACTTCCGTATCTTGGTTTCAGGTTATGCATCTATATGTTGAGTGCTGGTTCTATTCTAAAAACATTTTACCTCCATCTAATGCATGTTACTTTCATTGTGGATTGACTGAATAGATAGAAGAAACAGCACAGATACAATTTTGTGATGTAAAAACTTCAATTTCAACTACTGGAAGGTATTTCTGAAATCTCCCGCGTGAATAAACGCTTACAGAGAATCAATTCCGGACGTACATTTATCAGTACAAAGAATTTTAAGTTTGGAGTACAGGAATAAATGCGGTTCTATACTATTCATAAAACTTTTCTGCGTTAAACAACTTGTAGTTGCTTAAATCCAAAAAACGCCCTGGGAACTCAACATTCACAAGGCATTTTTCAAATGTGAGTATTACAGAGGGATTTAAGTGTAAACATAGGACATTACAAATTACCTCCGAAAGCATTTGAGGTATGACAAAAGTGATTTGACCCTATTATTTCCGGAAAAAGTGAAATTTGTAAGCAATGTCGAAAAATTAGGTGAATAGCTGTGCAGTGCTCTACAAAGAAATGCTAGTACTTACATCTTATCAGTGGCCTAAATAACGGCCCTCAGGCCCTGTGGTGTGAGGAGAATAATGTTCATTATGGATAGCCAGACAGTCTTTAATACCTTTTAGTTTGGAAATTGGACGTTATATATTTGATTTGTGGCAATTGTTCTGAGGTGGGTCATCTTGGAGATACATAAATGTGGTTATGACGATTTACTTTTGTTATAACCGTTGTATAAAAATGCTGAATAAATAGTGAATTAACAATGCAATATATGTTGTGATTTTGATCTTAAAATAACGATAGACATCCACGATTGTGATCCACGACGTTCCAGAGCAAACACAATTTACAATCTGTGTTCTGCAGTGTATATTTATCCCTTGAAATGACGGAAAACTCGCCAGTACAGATAAGCGAAGAAAATCCACAAGTTTGCAAGATTTCAGCCAAAATTCCTTCTTTCTGGAGAAATCTGCCAGATATATGGTTCCAGCAAGTTGAAGCACAATTCGACATTGCATGAATTACGCAAGACAAAACAAAGTCAGTCATTGAGAGAGACTCCTTCAACTTTCTTAGAAGAAGCATCAAACACAAGACGTATGGGAGTGGTTGCAATAGATTCTTTGAACACTGGACGATGAGGAAGGTAATGGCACCTCTTTTCTATCTCTTTTATAGGTACTTCTTCTATAAAACCTTCTCGTTCCCAATCTTCAAAAATCTCGCCATACTTAGAGAAAAGGTTTACTTTTTCTAACCTTTTTGAGCCTGACCAAAGTCTATTCTTGGCAACTTGCTTGTTACTCGACAGCTCAGAATGTCCATCGGCCGATGGCAATCCTACCACGTAACGACCAACTCCATTTCTCTTTAAGGTACTTAGAATATAATCCCTTGCTTCTTCATCTCGAGCTGCTGATGTTTGTACCTCTACGGAATATAAAATACTAATAGTTTCAAGATCCCATAACTGTGTAATAGATCCATCATTGTCAGACATTGTTATGGCAAAGTTGTCCATATTAGTTTCAGATATTTCTTCAAGTCTCTCGCCTCCTGGCGTCTACCCTAATTTGGTTTCGACAGCAGTAAGTCCATTAGATAATAGTACAATTTTCCCTGTTAGAATATCTGCGCAACATCCATCCCTATGAGTAACACAATCTCAGGACAGTATTCTCCAAAGTCACTGATACAGTTCTTCTTTTCCTTCAGTTCTTCCATCAGTCTTGTAGAACTCTTTGATATACGTGGGATAAACTGACAAATCTTTCTTGTTCAGAGGTTGGTCAACTTGGAGATACATATACATTATGCGCAATTTATCTTGAGCGTTCGTCTCCCAAGTCCTCACTCGGTAGGTTTTGGCTAACAGCGTAAACACAGATGACAACTTAGAAACATGAAATGCGCTAAACTAGTACACTAAACTATTACACTCTGACATCTAGCGACTAATATGCTAAGCTTTTACGCGCGCTCTTTGTTTTCTGTGTGCACCAGTTTTGTGCAATTTTGAGGTTAATTACTATACCTTAACCAGTTTGTAATTATGGCTGGGGGCACACCAAACTCATCATCATATGTACCTTTCAAGCAACGAATTTCGAACCGGAAACATGCACGTACAGTGATGCATAGTGATGGCCACAAAATAATAGCGAAAGTTGCAGAAAGTTGCGATATAGAAAAGGATAACAACCAGTTAATGTTCTTACTCAGAAAATTAATAGAACGAGCTGCTGCTGGCACAGGAAAAACCGTCAGCACTGTCAGGCGTATTAAATCGTTTTGTACATCTCATCCTAATGAATCTCCAAAAAAGCAGGTAAGGCTGTAGTCTGTGTATGGTAATAACTAATAGTGATGTTTTCTTTCTTCTTTTCCCTCATTTCTTTCCTTTTTGGCTTCCTCCTTTTCCTTATATCTTTCTCTTTTATCTTTCTTTTTCTCGTGCTCTGAGCCCTTTGTATATTTCTACGTTATTCGTTTACCTCCTTAAAACTGTGATCTGAATGCAATTGAAGTGGCGTGGGCCAAAATAAAGAACGTTTTCAGAGGACACAACGATACTGGTGATATGTCAGCCACAAATCTGCAGGAACTTGCTGTAGAGGCATTCTCTTCTGTAGCTGTGACGGATTGGGAAGGATACTGCAAGAACTGGAAATGAAATATTGGAGAAATAATGGTGTAATTGAAAATGCGATTGATGAAATTATCAACAGATCAGAGGATACTAGCGATGAAACTGATGCAGTGGACTCAGAAATCGAAGAATCACAAAGCGAAAGAGTATTTATGACTGTCATATTTGTTTACTGTTTTTATGTGTTTCATAAATAGTAAGTATATAAATATACAGCTTACAGGATCGAGTTCAATGTTTGTCCACATAGCTCACACTTGCGGCGCATATTTTCGCTTATGGTACGCAATAATTTGCTGAACTCTGCTTTTCAAGGTTAACCACACTGCAGAAACAAAAGAGCGTTAGCTCTCGCAACTTACCCTCTACCCGCTCTACCCCGTAAATCAAGCGCTCTTCATATTTGGCGCATACTGTATGTTGTTATGACAATTTTCTTTTGTTATAACTGTTGTATAAAAATGTGGAATAAACAGTGAATTAACAACGCAATATATGTTGTGATTTTGATCTTAAAATAACGCTAGACATCCACAGATTTAGCCGTAGAGAACCGTTAGGGCAAAGCGCTGAAACGGATAGAGTTCACTGATGCCATTATGTACCATGTAAGGATTCTCATACCCTCTCCTGCTTACATCTGTGAAACACGTTTACCCCCAAATGTGTATGCTCTCATAAGCATTTAAATGATATAGAGATATTCT